>KQ030499.1:929892-1213219 GCA_000956045.1 Hirsutella minnesotensis 3608
AGGGGCGCAGCGGGTTCTGGGCCTCTTGGGCGCGGCGCTCGGCGCGGGCCGTGGCCTCGGGCTGGTCGTCGACCTCGACGTAGCCCTCCTTCTGGAGCTTGGGGATGAGTTTCTGCACAATGTGCACCTTGAGGTCGCAGAGGACATCTAGCCCGCGAGCAGGAAACGAGGCCGGGTCAGCGGGGTTCGCAGCGGCACCGCCTCGTCAACACGAGTCACGCAACACGGGGGAGCAAGGACGCACCGGCAATGGCCTGCTCCGAGACAAAGGCGGCGCGCAGCGTGTCGACGAGGCGCGCGCGGTCCTCGCGGCCGTCGGCGTCCGCCCATGCGGTCGACGCGCACCACGAAGCGCATCGACGACTGCTTGTGCGCGTAGACGAAGCTAAGGGAGCCGAAGCCCGCGTTCCACTGCGCGGGCAGGCGCGGCGCGAGCGCGGCGTCTTGGGGAGCTGCACGTAGAGTAGAAGAAGGCATCGTCAGCTTATACGCTCTCTCTCTCTCGGGGACGGAGTCGAGGACGCTGGCGGCCGGGCGTCTGCGCGGGCGACGTACAGAGAGGCTTATCCTCGGCGAAGCCGCACAGGCCAAAGTCGAGGGCGGCGAGGTAGGCGTGGATGAGCAGCGCGACGGCCTCGTACGAGCTCGCCAGGTCCGACGTCTCGTCGCCGTCGGGGTGCGCCGGCAGGGCGGCGGCCATGCGCTCGAGGGCGCGGGCTCCGTCATGCGTTTGCTGTGCGAATGTGTGACGACTAGGAGAGGAGTCTCTGGTTGCGCTGGCTGAGATTGATGATTGGGTGAGGCCGGAGTCGGATGGCGATGGAGGCGTCGAGTGATGCAGGTGGAGACGTAGATGAAACTCGTCGCGGCGGGCGGGATTTTGTGGTGGGCCGGGCGTTGACAGCTGTGGCGTCATGGCGCGGTTGCCTCTTCAGCCCTACGAGTGGAGGCCATGATCACTCAATGAACTCGGAGCGTCCTACGCGCTGTTCAACCTGGCCATGATGGTTGAAGCCGGCATTATTAACTTCAAGAATCACAGACTAGCCAAATCAACCTCACAAGTAGTCAATATATCGGGACAGGCGCGAGTAGCTTCATTCGTAATTCTCGTCATCATCATTCATATCTAGCAATGCCTTGGCATCTCCATATCCCTGTTCTTGTGCAGCTTCATCACCTGCATCATGTTTGAACCAGAAACCCCCCAACATGTCCTTGTTTCTCTCTGAAAACCGGTCTTCAACGCCGAGCTGTCAACGCTGGTCGTGGAGTATTGGTAATGTTCGACTGTCTTAACTTATAAGCTACTGTTGCTGCCAGCCGAGAGCAAACGGCTCGAGTCGCAAGACGTGGCCATGCCCATCTTCGTGGACATTGTATAGTTGCTTGCGATGCCACGCAAAAAATAAAATAAAAACGACCTTCCAGTAGGTGTCATGTTTACTGCGACGACATTGGCGTGATGATTGCACCAAGCCATCTCGTCACAGGCCGGGTTTCTTCCGCGACAGAGCTAGACCGGCTAGCTCAGAGCCGTCGTGATTTTCTTTCAGCCGTCTTGTTCAAGAGTCGCTGACAGCACGTCGGCGCTGCCCGTCGCCTGGCCGGGCACCAGGATAACCACGAGGCCGGGGAGCATAGCAGGGGCCAGGCCGGCCGGGCCCGACATAAGGGGGAAATGTCGGCTGTGGAATCGGGTGATTCTCCGCGGGTTCCGTCGCATAGTTGCCACCGCAGAGCTCGGACTTGCCCGAGCTTCGCCAGTGGTAGTACTCTTCGTGGACGTATTGGATGCGCGCAGTCGGGGCAGCGACACCTCCTGTGCCGGCGACGAAGCGCGTCAGCATGGTCGTCGGTAGCGCCTGGTCGACCTCGTAGTATCTTTGCTCGGTTTCGGCATGGCGTGCGTTGTCCTCGGCGGACGCAAGGACGGGTGAGGTCAGGAAGAAGCCAACAAGGGCGGCGACGGCAAGGGGAGTCTTCATGATGAAGTGATGGCGTCGGGTAGGTATCAGCGCTGTAAGGGGGGCCCCTGACGACGTGATAGTCGATAGACTGACGGTCAAGACCCAAAGAAACGAAGGGATGGCTGAATTGGACAGGCCTCAGGAGGGAGAAGACACTGGGGAAAGGGAGAGGATGGGAAGGGCAAGACAGTCTTGATATATGCAGCACAGTCTTGGTCCCGTCAGTGTCGGATGAGCAATGAATGGCCGTCTCGGTCACCGCAAATACCGGTCCATGCAGGCGACAACGACGGCGGGTCTCGTCATTCACGCCATGCCGACAGAAAGAGCGAGCACACACGATCACGGCGCAGACCCGGGTTCCGTCTGGCATTCTTCCCTCCCCTCCCCGCGCAACTGCGGGACCTCGTCGTGTCCATGCCTGCCCGCCTGACTTGACCGCTCTGGCGAGAATGGCCGAAAGCGCAGCAAATGGGCGCAGAAACCTGGCTAATCCAAGGGTGGCATCGCAGCAGACCACGCGCCGAGCTAAAGGGCAGGGGATGCGCCAAGCCGACAAAGTGGAGTTTCTGCCGACGAGACTGAGAGCATCGAGACACGCGCGTGTGAGCGTGTAGAGAGAAGCCGGACCCCATTTCACATTCCCTCCCCCGTTCTCCTTTCCTCGGCTTTTGTCAACGCTTCAGGCGGCGGGCAGGAATTCCTCGCACCAGGGGCGTGGACGAGGACCGGCGACGAGCAAATGTCTTGCCTGCAGCAGATGCCTTCCCACACACCCCCACGCTCCCCTTCCCCTTCTGATGCTTGGCAGCCGGCCTCTGGTGCAGTCCCGTGGTCGTCGTTGCTTCTTCGGCGCGCGGGGCCGAGCGTTTCTTCAATCGAACAACCAATCCGTCGGCGTACGAAGAGCGCTTGCTTTTCCCGCCTTTGCCTCCTTCCTGTTCGCGCGCCTCTTCTCGCTTCCCGACACACGTGCAAGCCGAATGGCAACCCACTCGGGTCTCTGCGTTGCTCGCACGGGAAGCGTGAGGGGGCAGCCACGGACGCCTTTCTCCGTTTCCATTCTCCGGGAAAGACGAGGTGAGGGGTCGGAAAGGCAGTCTCAGCCGGCTCGCCTGTGCAGCGTCCCCAATTTAGCCGGACCTTTTGCTCATTCTCCGGAGGGCCGTCATTTGAGCCAGAAGAACGACGAATCGACAAACGACCGAGGACGACGCGAGCGTTGGGCTTGCGGGGGGAACATGGAGGCGAGCGCGCATTGTTCTCCGATGCCCACGCTGGATCCTTGTCGTCGAAAAGGACAATGACAGGGGAGCAGGCGACATTCCAAGCCTGGACGGCGGCATGCATGCAGACCGCGTCTTATGGCCGTGTGGGGAAGCCGCTGTGGAAGCCGCTGTCGAGAGATTCATCGGCTGCCGAGTGGTGGGGAGGCCAAGAGTATCTGCGTCGTCACGTGAGGGCGCGTCCTGACCTTTCAGGCTGCCAATTCAATAGTCGGCGGCGCGTGCCTCTTTGCATTTCACTCCTCACTCGTCGCCCCAACACGCATACTGTGACAAACCGAGCCTCCATCTCGCCGCTGGCATCTCGCGCTCGTCCGGAGATCCTGAAAATGTCTGCCGCAGGAATCCTTGATCCCGACCCAGAGCCGCCCGTTGCCGTCGCGCCCTCGCACGCCGCCGCCCTCGTCTCCTCCTTCTCCTCCTTCCTCGTCGTCGCTCTGCACTCGCTGCTCTTCCACCGCCGCCTCTACCCGCCCGAGACCTTCCTCGTTGCCCGCGCCTACTCGCTGCCCGTCCGCCAGTCGCGCCACCCGGCCGTCTGCGCCTGGGGTCTTTGACCTCGAGGCCTTTCCCACGGACCCGCGGCTTGCCACGGCCGTTGCCGACGCTCACGACGCTGCCGTCAACTTCAACCCCCTGCAGCAAGGACTGCAACAACCCATCGAGGGCCAAGACGTTGAAAATCCCAGCCTGCAGCCCGTCAACTGGACAGACGTCCACGAGAGCCTGCGCGCCGCTCTGCGCAAACTCGCCTACACGGCCGACTCCCTGCCTCCGCCCCCGGACGAGTCCACCTTTACGCTCGCCGTCGAGTTGCGCGACCAGGCGCCTGCGCCCATCCAGGTGAGTCGCCGTCCCCCCCTTTCCCAACCTTCTTCTCTCTCTGCGAGGGGCCTTGGCGTGGACCGACTAATCTGTTCTCTCCGTCGCGTCCTCCCGGGCCCTTTGCGTCTTGCGTTTCTGTAGCATCCCCAGCTCTGGGTCCCATCTGAGCCTCACCTGCAGCCGCCTTCGCGCCAGAACCCCGGACGCGGCTCGGCCCTCGGCGGCGTCTCGACCGTGCCCATTCGCTCCGTGCAGGCCGGCCCCTTGTTCTTCGAGTGCTGGCTGGAGCAGGGCAGATCGACGGTCCGGGCCCCGGCCGACGAGGACGCGCCCGTCCCGTCGGCCGTTACTACTACAGACGCAGACAGTAAAGCTTCGTAAAATCAAAGGTCTCCTAGTGCACCAATCTGGGCGTCATGTATATGTTCATTTGTACTAATCTTGTATATCCTCGTGAGCCTATGGACTCCGGTCGTAAACCAAACATCCGCATAAGCCTCATCGTCTCATGTACAATGCTGTCTCCCTCCCTCTCCACTCAGATTTTCGAATCCTCCTCCGCCCGTTTTTTACACTCCACAGCCACCGCACTCCATCTATATCCCGCCAGAGCCGGCGGCCCCCCCCTTGCCGCGTCAAAGGGTATCAACAAATTTCTCCCCTTGCACCGTTTGACCGTACCATGCTCCGTCTCGATATACCGTGGTCGAAAGAAAGGAATAAAAAAAGAAGGAAGAGTGGAAAAGAAAGGGTGGAGAAAAAGGGGTGAGGGGTCGCGCGTCTTTCGTCTCCCTCTCGGAATTACCGTGCCCAGCACGCCAATCAACGGGACCGTGGCCGAGCTTGCAAGGCCCCCCGGACGGGACCGGGCCTCACTCGATGCCCTTGTAAGCCGCCCGCAGGCTGACCATGTCTCTCTTGAGGCGCAGGTTCTCCTTCTTGAGGCGCGCCGCCTCGTCGGCCTGCTCCTTGAGCTTGGCCACGAGCTCCTCCTTGTCCTCCTTGCCCTTGCCCTTGAGCGCCTTGACGATCTTGCCGAGCTCGCCGTTGAACTTCTCGTACAGCAGCTCGTTCTCGGCCGCCGCCTCCTTGTGCAGCTGGTCGATGGCGCGGATCTTGGCCTCGGACGTGCGCAGGATCGTCTCCATGTCCCGCTGCATGCCCGCCTGCCGGTCCATGAGGTCGCGCATCACCGCCGGCACCGTGCTCTCGAGCGCCCGCACCGTCGCCGTCAGATCCGCCAGCTCCGCGGCCCGCGACTCGGTCGGCGCGCTGGCGCCGCTGCTGCTGCAGCTACTCACGCGCGCCAGTTCCTGCCCAATCTTGGCCAGCTCCGACTGCAGCGACGCCTCGATGTCGCTCGCCGACTTCTTGTCCGTCTGAATGCGCTCGCGGATCCGCTGCGGCGACTGCAGCCGCAACTTTTGCGTCGACGATCGGATCGGGCTCGACGGCCGGCTTGGCCAGTCGGATATGCCGCTCCCGGACTTTGTGGCCCTGAACGTCGGTATGCTGGATGACGAGAGCGTCTTGGAGTGCCCGCGCCGCCGGAGGAGCGTCTCGTGAGATCGCACCGGAGACGGGTTCTTGACGGGAGACTCCTGCTTCGACGGCGAGTCCGGCCGCACCAAGGGCGGTCCCACAATCAGAGGCGCGCTGGTGAAGGGTTCCGCCCAATTCTCCTTTTGCCGCGGCGTGCGCAGCGTGTGAGACGCGCTGGGCGTCATTGGCAGCCTCGACGGCGTGGCCGTCACCTTGGGCGTGCTGAGGGGCGTGCTCGCGTTGACCTTGCCAGAGGTCCGCTTCATGGTCTGAAGGGGCTGCATGGCGTCGTCGTCAATCGTCGCCGTCGACATCAAGTCGCTTAGGTCTGACAGCGAGCTGCGCCGCTTCCTCCTCGACCGATGAGTCTTTCGCTCTTCTGAAGGCTCCCCGATGGTGTCGAGAGGATAATCCAGGCGATGAGAACTCGCGGGTCTCTCGGGCGCCTCGTCAAAGGCCCCGGCAATGGTAGGCCGTTCCCTCGACAGCGGCCGACCCAGACTCCTCTTGGCCGCGTTCCCATCGTCGATAGACCGGGTACGGCTGACGGCCACTCGCGTGACCGTGGATGCCTCTCCCGCAACGGGAATCCGATGTCGACTTAAGCTGCGCCACACGGATGACTTTTCCTCCTTTGGATTCTGTCTCAGGAGCATATCCAAGCCAAACTTGCGACGCAGCGAGGGCGCGTTGTGAGCCATGGAGCCCGATTGCGCCCTGACCTGCATCCCGTTGGGAACGGCCGGGTCGGCACCGGAACTCTTGAGGCTCAACGCACCGCTCGATCCTCCGTCGTCGAATATTCTGTCGCAGTCTTCGACTAGCCGGTCCAGCAGGTTAATGTAATTCGGCGCCGTGCCGTCGGTGACGAGGAGCTCCGCAAAGGCAAGGGTCAGGACGCCGCGATCGCTGTCGTTGCCGCAGCCGTCCAGCAAGTCGGCCAGAAGCTTGATGACGGCTGTAAACGCCCTGCGGTTCTGCGGCGACATCTCCTTGAACAGATAATTGACAAAGTCGGCAAAGTGGCCCGGTACCTTCTTGTTCGCCCTCTCCTGCAGGGTGTCGAGCGCCTGCATCGTCATGATGGGGCCCATTTGCTCGGTCCACACAATATGCAGGAACTTTTCAAAGGCGACAAAGATGACTTCGGTACCCAGGTCGGCTGCCGACTCAAAGTCAAAGGGGCTCTCGATGAGCCTGTTGTAGAGGTCATTGACCGACAGCTCGTCGACGAATGATCGGTTCATTAGATTTCGCCCGATAATGGCACCCTTGCGACACTGCAAGGCCGCAATGTACCCGGTGAACGTCTGCTCCAGCCGCATGAGCGGATTCTCTGGTCGGTCCTCGCCGGTCAAGGGGCGATCGTCTCTGCTCTTGACGGACCCGTGTAGGGAATTGAGGCTGTCGCTATTGGGGAGCGATGGGGGTCGCGGGTATCTGGTGCCAGGCACGGTCGCGTCGGGCGGGTTGTGATGCGAATTGGTCCACAAGCTCGAGATGAGCTTGACTGGCGAGGAAGGCAAGAAGGATCGCGTCTTTTCGGTCCGGCTGGATAGGCTCAGGCCGCGTAGAGTCCGCGCATAGTAGGAGACCATGGCGGCCGTCAGTTGCGGATTGGCCGCGTTGAACTGGGTGCTGATGAGCTGGATGACTGCAGCGCCGTTAGCAAAATAATAAATACCAAGATCAAAGGGTAATCTTACTTCGGCGCGACATGGTGGGCAAAAAGTCCTCGATTGCGACATCGTCTTGGTATTGCTTGCCGCCCAGGCCGACAGTCAGTATCGACACTCGCTTCGAGCTTTTGCTCGATACGTTGACGACGACCTCGACACCGTAGTGGCCCACGGGAGCCCCTTTTGTGCCCTTTTCGTGGTCGACGACCACCCTGATCGGGGCAGGTTCTCGCCGCCCCTCGATGAGCTCGTGCGCAGCCTCCTGGAAGACGGCAACGTGCAGGCCCAGGTCGCTGTCAGGCATGCGAACCGAACGCAGCGACCAGCAGGGGTCATCGCGCTCGCGCTCCGAGAAGCGCGCCTCCACCCGTGCCTTGACGACGTCCTCGGTCCACTTGGCGGCCTTGCCCTCAAAGTGCTCTTGCAGAAAGAAGCAGCGTGACGTCGGCGACTTGCTGGCCCTGAGCTCGCCGGCGTCGAGGCCCTTGACGCCTTGCGTCGACGTCATCCACACCATGGCCCCGTTGGAGGACTCGGTGAAGCGCACGTCGGGCAGGCTGTGCCAGCCGGCAAAGGCAAACTCATAGAGAGACGGCCCGCCGGCCGCGTTGGTCATTGAGATGAGGAGTTCGGCTGCCGATGGCTTCTCAATTTCGCGGAGCAAGTCGCGGCCAGTCATTGAATCGCCCGTTTTTTTGAGGAGCACGAGGCAGTCGGAGAAGAGAAGGAACGCGCCGGCGGTATCCAGCTCGCCGGGAGAAGAGAGATAGGGAGGAGTGAGTTCAATACAGTCGGCGGCGAGGATCAGACGGCCCTGAGGTTCAAAATCGACGGGCCACGACTCGACCATGTTGCGCAGGCGGCTCGCGACGTGAGGCTTGTCGGGGATGGGATCGTCCATGGAGCAAATGTTGGTAATGATATCCCGGGCCTTGAGCATGGGCTGTAGAGCCGGGTGGACCATGGGCAGGGAGCTGACAATCTGGTCAATGAGGAGGCTGTACCGGGGCAATCTCTGGACAGGCTCAATGAGGATGGAGCGGATGGCCTGCTCTCCGGTTTGGTGGACGCGCTGCTTGAAGCTCGACTGCTGCTCGAGAAAGGCGTTGAGGAGCGCGGGAAAGTGCTGGCTGGCGCGAATGTAGTCTTGGTAGCACTCGGTGAACTTGGGAAACCACTCGAGAAAGAGTCGCGCAATGGCTAGAGCTCCGCTCGAATCCTTGACGCGGACCGAGCCTCCGGTCCTCGAGCCCAAGAGGTTGGTCGAGGTCGACTCCATGTCCTTGAGGGCCTCTTGCTCGGTCTCGTCCATGATGGTCTTGAGCTGATCGAGAAAGGCCGAGTTGACGCGGAGGATCTCGTCGGCCGAGGGCGGGAACAGCTTCTCGAGCTCCTCCTCGGATGGGCTCTGGCTCGACGACAGGCGCCTTTTTGCGGCCTCGCGGAAATCGGCAGCGACATGGTGGACGAGCTCTGCAAGCTTGGCGACGTAGCGGTCTTCGGTGTCGACGAGCTCGGCGAGCTTCATGCGCAGCTCGACCTTTTGGTCGCGAGTAAAGAGCTTGCTGCGGTTGAGGGCGGTCGGTTTCGAGGGGGCGCGGCGGAGCTTGCTGGTGGGTAGGAAGACGGGCTCGCCAAAGAGGCGCACGAGGGGCGTGTAGGGCCCGTACTGGCGCAGGGTCGGGTCGAGGATGTCGTCCTCGTCGTCCGGCACGTCCTCGAGGTCGGCGGGCTGGAGGGGCACGATGGCGCCGGGGGGCAGGATGAAGTCGAGGTCGACGTTGCTCAGGTGCTGAGTCTGGAGGGCCTCGTGGAGGGCGGCGATGGCGGGCGCGGTGTGGTCGCTCTTGACCATGGCCTTGACGAGGTCGGCGGCGTGCTGCTCGCTAAACATGTCCGGGGCCGAGGCCTGGCGGCGGCCGCGGGTCGGGCACCAGGCGCGCAGGTGGACCCTGACGGCATCGGGCAGCTCGCTAAAGTACTTGAAGAGGCCGAAGGCGAGGGCGCGGTAGACCTCATCGCCCTGGAACTCGCGCGGCAGGCGGTTGACGACGCTGTAGAAGGGCGAGTTGGGGGAGATGGTGATGCGCGGGAAGGACTGAAAGCCGGCGGGGGAGACGACGTGGATCTGGACGCGGGAGCTGTTGAGCGTGTAGTTTGCCGTCGTCGACGGCCCGTGGAAGATGAGCACGGGCAGGTGGCCGAGCAGCGAGTCGGAGACGTGGTAGAGGGAGACGCTGTCGGGCGAGACCGCCAGGTCGTCGGAGACGCGCACCATGGTCGGGGGGAGGGCTTTTGGCTTCAACGGGCCGCGCTCATAGCCGCGCTCGCATGGAGAGGAGTCGAAGCCAATGGCGGGCGAGGGGTATCGCCGTCCTGGCCGCCGTGGGTGAGGCTAGTGTTGGAGTGGTCTCGGTCGTCGGCGAGGAGTCGATGGAAATGGAGGAGATGGGAGATGGCGGTGATGATGGTGGCTGTCGCAACGGCCGCGGCGCATGAGCCTAAGGTAGTCTGTCGTCGTTGCAGCGGCCGGAAGCAGCTTATTGTAGAGACGAGACGGCTCGAGCGGACGACGGGCGACGTTTACGGCTATGATGGTTGTAAAAGGCAGTTGTTGTTGATGGTAAACATGTGAGACGGCGGGATGCGCGTGGCTGAATGGATGGACAGATGCATGTATCGTTGGGCACCGGCTCCGTCTGCTGCCTACCTATGCGCATGCAGCCGCCCAGCCAAAAACCGCTCTCTTCAGGCGCACGACAACAGATACATGCTCAAAAATACTGTACTTATCACTGCAGAGGGAAAAAAGAAATCATTAAAAATTGGCAAGCAAAAAAATGAGCACGTCTCGTCTCCATGTCTCTCTCGCTCCCAAGGCGACGGCCGCGCGCCGAGCGCCGAGAGTCAAAAAGGTACTTCGTACACGGAAGGTGCGCGCGCGAGACAAGGCCGCCCGGGGGGTGAGCGAGACCCGACTCACATGCTCGAACCGGGGTTCTTTTCTACTTTTCTTTTGCGACATGAACTGCGGATCTCGTCGTCCCTGTAATTGGCGGACTCAATTTTTTTCTCTCATCCTCAGCTCCGTCAACAGCTCTGGCGGGCAATGCGCATTGTCGTCGAGACGCGCTTCATCCCACCGCAACCTAGGTACGATTGCTTGTACACAAACGCACACACGTGCACACGCTCCACCGGGACGCGTTGGGGCTCTCTGCCAAGGCACTCGGCGCTACAGAACAAGGGGCGCGGGGCAAACATGGCAGAGAAACTGGAAACGGCTGGGGCGGATCGACACGTAAGGCCAGCGCTAACGCCAAAAGGAGCCGTAGCTTGAGCGAGGCCCGCTCCACCAACGCCAGCAAATCACCTTGTATTCGTATTCGTGCCTCTTTTACGAATACCGCCTACAAAGAACGTACACTCGATATTGACATGAGATAGGCCTACTCTTTTGTGAGTATAAACGCCGACATGAATAAATAGACGAGACAGCATCAACCGCCAAGCTCAATCCCAATCAATCATTCCCATATGCCTCTCTACAAGCAAATCCACCACCCTCCACAGCCAGGGGCGGCAATTGCTCCAGCAATGCGCACATGGCAAACCCCCACTCTTTCTTCGCCAGTCCCCTCCCCACCCGCATCCCCCCGTCGACTCCACCCGCGCCGTCGAACCTCAACCCTCTCTCATCCTCTCTAGCCTCGTTACCAATCCACGACGTGCATCAACCACCTCACGCCCCAAAAGACAAACACTCCTTGCGCGGCATCTCCCCGAGCAAGCCATGTCCACCCAGGGCCCCGGCATCCCGCTGCACCACCGGCCCGATGCCGCCGGCTACCGCCTGCTCGAGCTGCCCCCCGAGGTCGTCTCCATGCTCGAGGCCGACGACGCCCCCGTGTACGTCCTTGACCCTGCGCTTGCCCACGCTCACGTCTCCTCCTCTCTGACCGTGGCCCCCGCGTCTCCGCGCAGCCTGACGCTCGAATCTTCCGACTCGTCGGCCGTCCTCAAGACGCCCGCCCACTCGTACGCCCTGCGCCAAAAGAATACGTCCAACGCCCTGCTGCTCCTCTCGCCACACTCGTCGCCTTCGTCTCCCGAGCAGGGCCTCTCTGCCATCTCCACCCTCCGCGAAACCGTCGAGCTCGAAGTCATCACCCAGACTCCCGTCACTCAGGCGCCCCTCAAGGACACGGGCAGCAGGGGCAAGTGGCACGAGAGGTTTGGCAAGAATAGGTAGTGCTTTTATATTCGCCGTCTTTTTTACGAGCCGCCAGGCGCTCTAGTATACCCGTCATGACGGGCAAGGTAAAGCATCGTGCTTGATACATAGTCATGTCTCTTGGACCCCAAGCTTCGCGCAAGCCGTCGGCGTCCGCCTTTACTCGCCGGCCTAAACTGCCGAATCGCCGTCGACCTCTGCCCAAACACACCCACTAGCCTGGAAATGCTCCCCGTGCAACGCCGTCGCTGGTATCACCAATGCCAACCATGCTATCCTCAAGATTAATTTTTTTTTGAAAAGGAAAACTCAACGCCCCTTGCCGCAACGCCGACTTCGTATCCATTCTCAGGGTCGCTTGTTATTTGCTTGTGCCCCATTGTGGCCAACAGCAAAGGCGCCATGCGGTTGCCGCACCTGTGCGACGCTGCCTGGCTGTTGGTTCTGTGCAAGAGATGGCATCCCTGCCGCTTGTGCTTCGCGCCTCATCGGCCAACCCGCGCCCCTATCGGGTATCATGCCGGGTGGATGAAGTTGCGCCGGCACCACATATTGGTGTTCATACGGAGAAAAGACGGCGGCGAACGGCGAAAGCTGCGGGGGACGTACAATATCAACGAGCCGAGGATACGTGCGGACAACGGGACGGGCCATCTGCGGCTGCATCGGTGCGTTGATTGCCGGGTGTGGACCCTGCGGCCCCGGGAGCTGTGCGACTCCTGCATCCATGTTATTTATAATCATGGCATTTGCATGTGGCGCGGCTCTGGGTGGCTGCAACCACGTCAAGGCAGCAGGGTCATAAGAGGCGCCCGGGCGACGACCGCGTCTTCTCGGCGGCTGAGCGGCTTCGTTTTCCGGGGCAACTGCTCTTGCCTGAGCAGCAGCTTCCGCAGCGCCCCTTTGAGCCTCGAGTAACTCGCCGTCGTTTCGTGGCGCCTGTTTGTCCTCTGGCCGAGCCTCGCCGAGCTGTTCTGGCGCCCATGGCTCCATCTGGTTTGGTAGTCCTTGTTCAAGGGCCAGTCTCCGCTTCATCTCGTAGTCCCGGACCATCCTAAGCTCCCGCCGTTGCTGCTGGCGTTGCCGTAGCCTCTCTGCCATCTCTGCAACTTGCTCAGGCTGCACAACGACTCGCCTGCCAGCCTCGAATACGACAGGCCTTCGAGGTACTAAATGTGTCTCAGCACTGGCTGCAGGAAAGGTAAATGCCAAAGGCCTTGCTACATACCTGGACGTCGTGTTGGCTTGACAGCGTCCGCTCTTCGCCGCTCGTCTTCCTTGACTCGTTGTGACAAGTGGAACTCGAGGTGCTTGGGATCAATGCCAGGATTCACCTCGGTCACCTTCTTGCGAGCCGTCTCTTCTGCCCTCTTGGTCTCTTGTGCGTGGCGCTGCTCGGCATTGTCAAACAGAGGACAGTTTCCTGCTTTGCCTCCCCTGGCCACATCGTTGAAGTGGGTATAATCGCACGACTTTGAGCAGACATAGCACTGTACGTTTCTGCAGCTCGATCGGCTGCATGTCATCTTGTTGCAGCCGTCTTCTCTGATGAATGGAGTGCTGCCTGGAATTGCATAGGTTAGAACGGTCTGTAGGTAGTGGGTGAAGAGAATCGGATGGAACCCACACTTGTTGCACCTGCGAATTACGGCCGTCGACATGGCCTCCTCTATTACGCGTCTCGCAGAGTAACCCTGCTCCCTGGCTGCTTCTTCACACGAATTGGGGACGTGTGTCTCCCGCCTGCAAAGACGGCAGCTGGTGATTTGACACTGGGGGTTCTGGCATCGAAATTCCCTGTCGACCTCGACGGGGCTGCACTCGGCAGCAAAGGGGCAAAAGGGACAGGACACCAGCCCGTCTAGGTTGGCCAGTTGAAGAACGGTTTCTTGCTCGATTCTGTCGAGTGCCGAAAACAGCTTTTCGTCGAGGAATTTGCGGCGCTCGCTATGGGTAAAGCCGCTCTCGCAACCCTCGGTCGACATGCACGTCAACTCGTATTTGGAGAGGCCGACGAGCGTTTCTGCTTGCCGACGGCAGCAATCAAAGCAAAACCACTAAATCGGGAATCAGCCATGGTCAGGTCACACGGACGGTCGGTCACGCACGTGTACTTTGGAGGCACTGCACTGCGCCATGCGGTTGAGGGCAACTTCAACGCAGCAGCATTCACACTCCCGGATGAGCCCGGTGGCTTGGGCGCTTCTCAAGTTCTTCAGCTCGGTCTCTTCTCGTTGCATCTCGGCCCTGCGATTTTGCATGCGAAGCTCCACCATGCGCCTGGCATCTTGCAGCTCTGCCAGGATCTGCCCAGAAGGGTCGAGATCTGCTGGTGAGCCCTTCTTTAGGAGTGCGTCCGGGGTTTTCTGCACCCATAGATGTCCTGATGTCTCTGCCTTTTTCTGGTATATTGCCAGATAGGCCGGCAGAAGCTGATTGTGTGCCCCATCCAGGGATGCCTCGATAACCATTGGAGGTACAGTCGGAAAATCAGCTTGCATCAGGAGGCGCCTACATTTCTCGTCAGTATCAAAGATGGCAGGGTCTTGCAAGCAATGTTCAGGCAAGTTGGGACGTTGGGCGATGAGAATTGAGACATACATGACGTCGATTTGACATTTCGATGGCTCACGAGAACGATCAGCCGCGTCATTGATGCGTCGCCTGGCGCGCTCCAGGATTCGACTTTGGTCGTCGTCTTCTGATCGTTTGCGCTTGTTATCAACGGTCTTTAACCGAGGATACGCGATGCCAGACTCTTCCTGGTCGACCATGTGGTTGATGACGGCATCGGCATCGTAGTTGAACTCCAAGGCAAGACTATCTACATGTTGATGGCAGACCTTGGGGAATACGTTGAGCACGATACATCGGCAGGCAGCAGTGAGCTCTGCATCTGGCTCAGGGATCTCCTCCATGGCTCGCGGCCGATGGCGGCGACCTATCCGACGAGCAGGCCGAGGTCCATATGTAGGAGGCTGTGAATCAGCCGTGAAAGAGACGAGCTTTTCGTCTTTGCCAGCCTGCGAGCCAGGATGGTCAGCTTCTGTACTCTGGATATCGAGGCACGCAAAGATGAGTTCTCTGAGTTGCGGCCAAAACATGGTCAGGTCACTGCTGCGTCGACTGGTCCGATTCGATGATTTGTGGGATTCGAGGAAAATGGATGATGCATCACGAGCTGTGCTTGGTATTTGCTAGCGCGGAGTGAATGTTGTGCTGCTATCGAGGCGCAACATCCTTTTTGCAGAGGAGACGGCTTCAAGAGGCAGAGGCAGCCCGTTTAAGATTCGTATGGCAAAGAGTCGCGAGGGGTAAAAACAAGTAGCTAGGGTCACGTCCTGCCCCAAAAACTTACTACGAATTCGAGAGCGTTGAGCTTGAGCAGAGTAGGCGAGGCCAGTCTAGGCGTGGCTTAAAGTCACAGAAGCCCGGGTGAAGAGGAGAGGCCACGCGGGCTATCAAACAAGTGGCTGAATGTGCGAGAGTTGAAGCCTGGCGTGAGGCACTGCGGGGGCGAAAGAGCGAAAAGGCAAAGGCGCCCTGGTGTGAGTTGGAGGACGTGGGTGCCCCGTGAGCCTGGAAGGAGGCGTGACAAGCTGCCAGCCCTGCGGAGTCAACAACAGGTGTGTCGGCCTGAGAAACCGGGCACCTGGCAGAGGCGAGGCCAAAATGTCGAGCCTGGACGGTGAAGACTGGCGATGGGTGCACTCTGGGTCAGAGTGGCGAACGCCCAACTGTGAGGGCTTTACGCCCAACAGTGGGAGGCCTTTTGTCGGCGTATCAATGTCGAATGGCCCTCGGCATACCTCGCAGACCATCCAGAGGGTGCTCTCGTCGACGGCGACGACGGCGATATTTAGCGAGCAAAGCAACAGACGGCGAGGACCAGGGAAAAGAAAGGAAGAAGAGAGAACGATCCGAGGATTGATTGCCTATGCCGCTGGTTTCATCTGCCCCGGGCAGCCGACGTGAACCCGGGGGGGTGTGTGCGTTCGAATTAGGCTCGCGCTGTGCACCGCTGGTCGACGCCCCCGCTGTTCTTCTCTCGCTCATGGATTTCCGGGCGACGAATGGGTGAAGAAGAGGGCGATGATGGTGGATGAAGAGAGGGAAGAAGAAGAGAGGCTAAAAGTGGTGCGTTCTTGCCTTGTATCGGCGCCGTGCGGAATGCGGACAAACTCACGCTCGCCGACCCCGCGAAAACCGACTTGACTTATTCACTGGCCTTTTGCTCTCTGCATTGGCACATCCCGGCCATTCAGGTGCGTGGATGCAGCGCAAGAGGGTGCAGCAATCAATAGGTAGGTTGTCTCTCTGGCTGCAGCATGCTAGATTCACCAATGGCTGCGCTTCGTGTCGCAATGGCCATGTCGATGCACGCCCGCAGCAGCCTCCCCCATTCACCAACAAGCACAGCAATAAATGACAACCAAGAGGCGCAACAATTGCGACTCGAATCGTCAATGGGTATCTGATTCACTACCAATCTCTAATCGTCCACGTCTTCATCTGAATCACCCCAGTCACCGTCGTCGTCGCCTTCATCGTCGTCGTCTGATGAAGCAACTGTGCGCCGAGCCCTTGTCGACCGTCTTGCAGCTGGTCTTGGCCTGGCCTTTGCCTTTGCGCCTCCAGCCTTCTTTTTCGTGTCGCCTCCTTGAGTCGTGTTTCTTGACCCCGGCTCTTTCACAGGCTCTGCCGGCTCATCCGCCGACTCATCTTGCGGCGCTTCAGTCGCTGTAGGGCCTTGGCGATCATCCTCCATAATGAGACCATCGTCGCCGTCGTCATCACTCCCATCGTCTCCAACGGGAAAGAAACTCGATACCTGGTGCTGCTGGACTTCCTTTTCATCCTCCTCCTCGTATCCCTCAGGCAAGAACCCGCCAGCCATATCCTCGTCCTCGCCCTTAGACGCCACATGGCGATCGGGCTTGTCTTGACTGTGCCCGAATACCGTCGCGTTTTCGTCAATATCGCCATAGTCTTGGCGGATCCTCTCGACGATCCGCAAGCCCATCATGAACTTGCGCCACTTGCCCAAAGCCGCCTTGCGTCGCTTCTCGTCCTCCTTCCTCGCCCGTTCTGCTTCGTCTTTTTCGATTTCGACCATGACCCTGTCGTGGTGCTCCTCTGCCACCACCACGCCCTGAATGACAGGCACGGCCATGCGGTTTCCGAACTCAAAATCAATCACAGCCTCGGCATAGTCTATCTGCAGCCTCTTGCAGACCTTGGCAGCGCCCCTGAATGGGACGTGAACGGCGCCTTTGGGACACATGTGCTCCGCGAAGAGGTCGATGTTGCTAGTGAAATCGTCAGCACCTTGCGCAAATCTTCAATCCGTCGAGACTTACCCATAAGAGTTCTTTGGTATGACACCGTTCTCTATGGGCGGCGGAATGATCCAATCTGTCTGGTCGAAGCTGTAGAGTCCCTGTAGCACCTTTTCGCCCGTGGCTGCCTCGGCCTCCAGTATCTCGCGCCGCCTGTTCAAGGTGGCTGCTCGGTAAGGGACTCTCTTCAGAGGCTGTTCCCCCGGAATCGGTGCCCTGCCCTGCTTATGCCACGTCTCGGCGCTCTTGACATTGACAACGTCCGTTCGAAGATAGACATCCTCTTCCTCCACCTTACCCCCTTTGACCTTGTTGTTGAACACCTTGACCGGAGCAGCACCCGGTTTCAGGGCTTCCTCGCGCTTCAAATGCCTCTCCAGCGCAAACTCTTTAGACTGCTTGTAGTACTGCAGCGTCTCCTCGCCCTCCTTGACTTCCTTCTTCTCGGGCTTAGCTGGCTTGAGATCAGTCGCATCTTCGTCGTGGTCGACTTCTGTCAATGGACATTTCTTGCCGCCTCGTCTATACCCAGACATGGCCGACTTGAACCAGTCAAAGTGCTCATGACGCTTCACTCTTCCGTGTCGATTGTAGATGGGGACCTTTTCCAGCGGCATACGGGCGCCCTTGGTCCTTCCAGGGAGAACCTGCCTTTTCAAATACCGGACAGTCACATCCTTAGCCGTCCCATCCTGAGAGTAGCCGACAATGTAAGCCATGATCTGCCGGGCCTTGTCCGCCTTTGCGCCTCGCGGTTCGAATGCCTCGACCAAACCCCGGTTCGTGGCAATGGTGCCTTTGACAATCGCATCAACTGGCAAGTACCTTTTGGTCACCGGTGAGAGGACCTCGGTCCAGTAGTGAGGAAACTCGAGGTCTGTATCGTACTTGACAACTTTTTGCGCTGTCCTCTTTGGAGTGATTTGCACTTCTACTACGGATTCATCGTCCGTATCGGAGTACTCAAGCCTCAAGTCATCAACATTTTCGCTCCTTCGCTTAGCTTGACCGGTAGAGCGTGTCTTGCGTGAGGACTTGGGAGGCTCCGAGCCGTTCGCCTTTGCACCTTTTGACTTGGACGTTTTCTTGGTTGCACCCTGAGCGGGTTCCTCCTTCTTGGCTGCATTGATGGATTTATCGTCTTCCTTCTCTGCTTCGGCGTCCTCGAGCTTGTTCCAGCCAAAACCGAGACATGGTAAGTTTGCCACCATGCGAGCTTCGAGTCCCAGGCACCTGAGGAGGGCGGTGAAGAGTTGGGCGCCGACGTCCCGACTCCCTTGGCAAGCTTGGGCGCAACAGCGGAGCGTTTCCAGGTCCGCTATCCTGTCACCAAACTTTGAAGCGTCCTGGACCCCGGCGTCGTATGCTTTGGTGAGTCTGTCTAGTCGTTCTAGAGCCATGTAGCCCGACTTCCGCAGACCTGGCGCAGTGATTCGAAACCGCTGTTTCCACCACGCAACCAGTGACTGCATAAGGCGAAAGAGCGGATCGCCATGGCTCAAGTCGACGGCGCCGTGCTCTAGCCTTTTCGCGGCAGCTCCCCAGTCACGCCCCGCATCCTCCGACTCTTGCGCCTTGTCCATTTTCTGGCTCCGGCGAGAGCTTCTAGACCCGGGTTTCCCCTTGCTCTTTGTTTGTGATTTGGACGGCGCTGGCGCGTCTTCTAGGCCAGAGCTTCTCCTCCAGCGGTCGACCTCATCCCATATCTTCGGCGGGATGTGCGACACCATGATTGCCTGGAGCTCTGCATCGCAAAGCCACGAGTTTCGCACGGCATTATGCCATAGAAGAAACAGGACGTGCACGCAGTGCGTCGAGTTGCGTACCATCCTCTCTCTTTTGGACGGTCCCTTTTTGTCGCCAAACATGTTTATCAGAGAAATGCGTGTGTCTTTTCGCAGAGTCAACTCCAAATCCCCGGACACGACAGGTGCGTCTGTCGGCGACATGACCGGCGCCACGACATCTTCAAACTCGACATCGTCGTCGTCGTCGTCGTCGTCGTCGTCCGATTCTTGTGCTCTTGGCCGCTTCGCAGGGGGCACATCCTCAAAGTCGCCGTCGGAAAGCGACGTCAGAGAGCTTTCGTTATCGTCTTGATCGAAGCCAGCGGCGATTGAAGCAGATTGCTTGGACGACAAAGGAGTGGCAGCTGCGTCGAGGTCGTCGTACAAGGTGGCCTTGCGTTTGCCAGAAGCCGGCGTCTGGCGCTCACCTCTTTTCTTCCTGGGCGCAGGCGACGTCGAATCGCGCAGCCGCTTGCGCGGCACAAGAGGAGGCATGGCGCAGCGTTGAAACAAAGGAGCGCATCCTGCGATGACGGTGGGCTGGAGCTCTATACCAGAATCATCGAGAAGCTGGGTGGTGTCGTCATGGCCATCGACGGCGGCGGGCTCTTGACACGAAAGCACGTGACTCGATCTAATCATCCAAAGAGTACGAGTAGGCTTGGGAAAATGATTGCTTCAAAGTTGTCTAGATGACAATTCTATGTTCAACGCTCAATGCTGGCTAAATCAAGTATCCTGCCCAGGTATCAACGTCGCTTCGCAAACGCCCTTTTCCAATTCTTGAATAGCTGTATATCGAGCTGCGTGGCATCGTCCTTCACATGTCTATCAAAGAGGGCGGAGGACCGACGCCTCTCAATAGAATAACGGTGTTGCCGCTCTGCAGCGCAGCACCAATCTTCTCGCTAAAGTCGAGCAAGCGGCCCCCCTCGACGTGAAAGACGCGCAGCTTGTCCCTCTCGTCGGAACTTTGGTTGTTGATGTTCTGGACCTGCAAGCTCTGGGCCGCCTCGTCCAGCAGCCGGCCGACGACCCAGTCCTTGGAGAAGAAGAAGTCGCCTTTGGGCAGCTTGGCCTTTGCCGTCTCGGCCTCGGCCTCGACGTAGAGGTAGATGCGCTTCTCCTCCGGCACGTCCTTGCGGCCCTTGGCCGACTTCTTGAGGCGCGCGACGGCGGCCATGCGCGCGGCCGTCGAGCTGGGCTTGGGCTTGGGCAGCGCCCTCTCGGCCTGCTCGCGCTTCGACGAGCCCCATGCGCGCAGCCTCTCAAGCGCCGACCGCGTCTTTTGCGCAACGTCAATCTGCGTGGGGCGCGCGCCAATCGGCACCAGGTTCTTGCAGTCGTGGTCCTCCTGGAGCCGGTGCTTGAGGCAGTAGTCCCGGTTGCACGTCTGGCAGTGCACGCCGGGCGTCAGCGAGGTGCCGACGACCGTCTTGCACTCGCCCGACGCGCATGGCTTCTGCGACACCTTGTCCCGCAGCGCCTTGCCCTGGCCGATGGACGGCTTGGCCAGCTCGGCCTGTCTCTTGCGCTCCGCCCAGGCGCCCGGGTTCGCGCATTTGTGCGCCGACTCGGTCCTGTGGTCGAGACAGTAGGTCCTTGTGCAGGATTGACAGAGAAAGGGTAAGAAATCGAGTTGGTTGCAGTATTCATACTGGCAGTGTTTGCCGACGAGCGAAGCGTCCGTCTTGTCCCGCATCTCGACGTAGCTGGTCTCCGGTGCTTCGGGGGTGCCTGACGACGACATGATGAACTCTGCGACACCGTACGGCCGACGGCTTTATGAATGTAAAGGAATGGCGCAATCACAGGCTGAATGGCTCCGTCAGGGCCGCGAGTGCGCCGTGGATGCCTGGCAGTAGATGGGAATGCGCAAATGTCAGGAGACTCGAAGCGTCTGGAAAGGTCCGGCGACGCTTACGTTACGTAGCGCCGCTCTGCTGCCGCAGCACGATCCGCACCGCCACCACCACAAGCCATGACTCTTGACAATGCGGGAGAATTGTAAACAACTCGCCATGGAACTGGACTCGTTATTCAGTTGCGCATTTAAATTGCCATGAATTCTTGAATTGTCGTGTTACCAAGTCACCATGAATCAACGACACCTTGCAGCCCCGTGCGTAAGCCAAAGAGGAGGATGGTTTTATAATGAGAGAGGCGAAGATTGAAATAGCCTTCGATAACTTTGCTGGCCACTGGGTTAGGGCTCACGATGGCCATAATCGCCACGTATCAAACCGATTTGGACCCTCGCCAAGCAACCGGGCAACACCCCCAAAAGTGAGCCAAGATCCCAACACCAAGCCAAGACGCCCGTACTCGCTCAAATGATGAATCCCAAAAAGGGCAAAAAACGTGGCCGCCACATCAGCTGCTACTCCTTTTTTGTCTTTAGTCTCTCATTCAGTAGACGTTCTCTCCCTGTTGACGGCGCGTCGCCCACGTAGTCCTTGCCGCCGACACTCTGGAACCCTTTGTGGAACAACCACTCGACAGCGTGCTCTACCGGCTGGTCGAACAGCGCAGGCAAGAACGGCACCACGCCAAGTCCTAGGCCTATCGGACCCCAGGTCCGCACCTTGACGTTCTTGACGTTCTTCATTGCTCGGCCCGAGTATCGCACCACACTGTGAATCGTAAAGGCGGGGAGGCCCATGCTGGCGACGCTTTGGAAGATGCCTCGCTGCACCATGACGGTCCGCCAGTCTTCAAGAGGAGACACGACGCCAGGCTGTGCGTCCTGGGCTCCGACGGCCGGAAGCCCGGTGGCCTGTTCCTGACGGGCGCTGAGTTGAAGCCGAGGATTCAGGATGCGCTGATTGTGCCAGTAGGCTTTATAGCCCTCGTAAGAGACATCGCCGAGGATGTAGATCCACGATATGCCGTACGCGGTGCGAACGAGGTTGGGATGAGCTACCGGGCGGAACGACTCGCCTATATCGGAAGTATAAGCGACGTAGCGGTGAGCAGATAGGAGAATCGTCCGCAGCCTCGTCGCGTAGGCGGCGTATCGGAGGTTGCTATCTGTCGATGGCGGAGCACTGGGCGGCACGCTTGTCAGCTTCATGTCGGAGGGTATTGCATGCGTTGACTTACTATCCCTCTCGCAGATCGTCAAAAAAGCGGCTGTCGGCGTCTGCCTTGTCGACAATCTTTTGCAGTCCCTTTGGGAGCTTCTTCCTCTCTGGATTCTTGTCGGGGTTGAAGGTCGACGAGTTTGGCTTTTGTTCCGGTGCCTCGTCGGGCTTTGGGTCCTTGGCCTTGCCCCACCAAGGCATCTCGAAGAATTGATGACCAGAAACGTGTCCTGACTGGTATTCGAGTCAAAGAGGCGATGTGCGGATGCTGTGTGCTCAAGCTTGACGCCAGGTACAGAGACTCGTGTTAGTTATTGAGGGGCTTCGGAATACCTCGGAGCAGCTGACAGCGAAGCTTGGGTGCGGTTCTAGAAAGAAATGCTTAGTCAAGAGCGTCTCACTGGCCTTAGGTACGTAATTTGCGGCTCAGTGAGAGGAACTTGAGGCTCTGGAGCTGCATCAACACTAAGATCTTGCAGCTCTGGACCACGGGTTATTGCTCTGGCTAATGCACTCGCCGGGGTTCACGAGGCTTCAGGGTGCTGACAAGGAGCTAAAGTCAAGCATCATCGTCCATCCAAAGTGCATATCCGCCATAAGCCGACGGTCAGCAAGACGAGTCGTGGCCTTCGCCAGTTGACGAAACGAAGCCAGACACCGACTTTCTGCGTCCGTCAGTTTTGTGACAGGTCATCAGACTTGTGCGTGCATACATACAGTACACGTCTGGATCATCTCGATTTTCTGGACTCCGTACTGTATGCGCATCCGCAAATCCTCGAGTGACCTTCGCTGGAACCGAGGAAACTCTGCGACCGTATGCGGGAACAAAGCCCGTGCCAACTCTATGCGGCAAGACGGGTGGATTTCCAGCGCGGGAACCGCGCATCCTTCGACCGGAACCAGGCAAGGAAATGTCCGTCGGCATGGATTGGCGTGAGCCCGTTACGTGATTGAGTCACATTGCGTCCGAGAATTGCCAGATCTCGACGTGCAAATGCCATAGGCAATCGTCTCTGTTCGTCAAACAAGCTACGAAAAGTCCTTGTTTGCCAGCAGACATTCTTCGTCCGCCCTGACTTGTATTGCGACTTGCTCAGCTTACCGTCCAGAGTCTGGGCTGTCCAGCTCGTTCCTGGACCATGGCGCCCCTTTCGGCGGACCCAATCGTTGCCAATGGACACGCCAACGACATTGTTTCCGAGAACAGGGCGGCAATCAAGAACGGAGCGCCATTTTTAGGCGAAAGGCAAAGACCCGAACCCAAAAATGAACTTGGCATTGAGCCCTCAGCTCCTTGGGTGCTCAACAAGAACCCATACGAGGCCCCTAATCAGTCTTTCGTCGATAAATTCATTGACGATGCGCGCCAATTACGAGTGGCTGTCGTAGGCGGAGGGATTGGTGGCATACTCTCCGGAATTCTCTTACCACCCAAAGTCCCAGGCATTCAGTTGACGATTTACGAAAAGAACAAAGACTTTGTAAGCACACGTCTTCGCCAAGGACAGGTCTTACTGGAACTAACTGATGCCAGGGCGGAACTTGGCTGGAAAACGTCTACCCTGGGGTAAGGTGTGATATCCCGTCGCACGTCTATCAGTCTACATTCACCCCAAAGACAGACTGGACCGATCAGTTTTCTCCTGGGGGCGAGATTCGCGACTACTGGCAGTCGGTAGCCCGCAAGTACGACGTTTACCGCCTTGCCAAGTTTCATCACAGAGTCGAGGATGCTCAATGGGACGCCGACAGTGCCAAATGGTCTCTCAGGGTTCGAGACATGAACACTGAGAGAGCGTCCCACGAGGAGTTTGATGTAGTCATTACAGCAGTTGGGCGGTTCAATGCATGGAAGCTCCCAGACTACCCAGGCATCAACGAATACCAGGGTGTTTTGCGCCACGCCTCCAACTATGACTCGTCTTTTGACCCCAAAGGTAAAAAAGTGGCCGTCATCGGCAATGGCGCCAGCGGCATTCAAGTAGTCACGAATCTGCAAAAGGTCGTTAATCGCCTAGATCACTACGCGCGCAATCGAACATGGATTGCGTCTTCGTGGGCGGGTGATGCAATCAGCCTCGGAGCGCAGCCGATATCAGAGGACAGCAAAAAGGCATTTCAAGACCCCGATGAGTATCTCAAGTTTCGCAAGCAGATGGAAGATAAATATTGGCGCAAGTTTGGTACCTTTTTTCGCAACTCGGCCGAGAACAAGGATCTCAGAGAGCGCTTCACCAACATGATGAGGGAGCGCCTTGCCAACAAGCCCGAGATTCTGCAAGACGTTGTGCCCGACTTTTCTCCCAACTGCCGTCGCTTGACGCCTGGACCGGGGTACTTGGAAGCCATTACAGAAGATAATGTGGACTATATCCGCACACCAATCAAACGGTTCACCGAGACTGGCATTGAAACTGTCGATGGCATTCAGAGAGACGTTGACGCAGTCTTTTGCGCCACGGGGGCCAACACCGATATGGTACCAAGATTCAATATCCGAGCCCGAGGCAGAAATCTTGGCGATCTCTGGAAGCAGGACGGACCATATGGATTTCCATTTTCCTATCTGGGTGTCTCTACGCCGGGCTTTCCGAACCTCTTCTTCCTCAACGGTCCACACGGAACGAGCTCGTCTGGGACGGTGCCCCACAACATCGAGACCCAGGTCACGTACTTTGCCAAGATCCTGAGAAAGATGAGCCGTGAAGGTATCAAGTCCATCGACGCATCAGTCAAGGCTACGAATGACTTTATCGAATACTCGGATACCTTTTTCGCCCGGACGACGCTGTCGGATAATTGCAGCTCCTGGTATAATGGTGGACGACCGGGGGCTCGTATTCACGGAATCTGGCCGGGAAGCGCCGTTCACCTGGCCATTGCGCGCCGAGAGCCGAGGTGGGAAGACTTTGAGTACGAATACCTTTCAGAAACGGGCAACCGGTTTCTGTGGTACTTTGGCAACGGTTGGACGAGGCAAGAAGAAGACCCCAGCGTCGACTTGACGCCATATCTCAAGCGACCAGAGGACATTGACCTGAGAGACGTGCATGAGAGCTGGTGGAGCATACCATAGTGTGTACTGATGGACTAATCGGCATGCCTTACGAGTATGGAATAAAAGTGCTAGATGCCTGAGCGAGCCAGCCGAACCGTACAATCAATTATGGTAAACATTAGTCAATATATACAAATGAAAAGTTGGAAATATTGTGAGTAAGAGCTTGCGCAAAGTACTCTAGAATTCACAGTCGTTTACCCCGTTTATGTATCCTGGCCTCGTTGAAATCCTGTCAAGATCTCAGTGATTGTCTAGTAGTAGACGAACTTGGCGGAGCCACCCTTCTTCATCGTAACCTGCTCACTCGTTAGCGCAAAGATCGTCTCCTAGTTATTCATGTAACTCACTGTGCAGCCATCGCCAAGCGACTTGTCCGAGACCGAGTTGCCGACCTTGAACTTGCCATTGGTGTACGAGCAGCCGTTGCCGACAATATCACCCTCAATGTCGATGCTGAAGTTGAGCAACGCCTTGGCCTTGGGGTTCCGGGTGATGCTGAGATACGTGTTTCCCGTGGCGGCGTCCAAGCTACCGCCGAGAATCACGGGCGAGTAGTCACCGACGGCATCGTCGGGGTTAGGACCGTTCCAGACGCACGCCTTGTCGGGGCCGAGACCGGCCTGGTTGAGGTACCACTGAGCGCTCGTCTTCTGCTTGTTGGGGCTGAGGTAGTCGGTGTTTGAGGGGATCCAGAGGGGGATCGTCTCGCCGGGCTGCGCAACGGCGGGCACGACCATGGCCTCGTTTCCGGGGTACACGGTGCGGCAGGTCGAGACGACCTTGCCCGCCCTGTTCTCGATCTTGATGTCGGCGGCGCTGGGTCGGCAGAGGGTCTTGTACTTTTTGCTGGTCAAGGCGAGGAAGCCGTCGGCGGTGCACTCGAGGCCTCCGATCGACTCGCCCTTGGAGCCCTGGGCATCGGGCCACTGAGTCTCGGCGAACCCGGGCGGGCAGGCGTAGGCGCACAGGCAGCCGGGCTCGCACTTTTTGCAGTCGCCGTTGAGCTGCAGACTGACGGCGTTGGGGTTGACGTCGACCCTTTGCAGACTTGACCACGGGCCGGTCGAGCTGAGCCAAGACAGCGGGACGGCGCCGTACTGGCTCCGGGATACGGGGGGCGGCGTCGGAGTGGGAGGGCTGGACGACGACGGTGCGGGAGTCTCGACAACGGTGATCGACGGCGTGCTGGTCGTGCTGGTCGTGCTGGTCGTGCTGGTCGTGACGCTGACGACGGTGGCAGACGAGGACGTGGGCTCGGGTTCATGGACAATCACCGTCTTGATTTTATACTTGTCATTCCTCAGGCCAGCCCTTGCCTCCGAAGCGTCGACCATGTTGCCATCGAGCTCGTACACAATCGGCTCTTCAATGTCATACTTGTATCTCTCGAGGTCGTCCTCCGCCATCGCGTGGCCATTATCGATGTGATTTCCGGGAACGTCGGCGACCGCGGCAATGGCCCGTCGATGGTGGTGGGCGTGCAAGTGGTTATGCGACAAGGCGGTGGCCCCAGCCGCCGCGAAGGTATACTTCAATATGCCCTTCATCTTTTGGTTCTTGCAATGTCTAGAGGGAGTTAGTCTCGTTACAGCCGGTTCTGTAAGTGAGTACCGATGAGATGATGCTCGCGCGCCGTCTTCACTTCAACTCGCAACGTATGAAACATTGAATGTCCAAGTGAGATCGAAACATCGGGTAACATGGACAAGAACGAACCTAATGAGTGCTCTCTATAAGCAGGTGAAGAGGCTCTGGTCCTCTTGAGTCAAGACAAAATCGCAACGTAATGAACGTGGGTGAGCCAAAGGCCAATGAGTAAAAGGAGCGTGACGGAGAGAATCAACTCTGGGTTGAAGAGAACGAGACCGGTGTAACGCGAGCATGCCCCTAATGAAAAAATCGGAACGATGGGAAAACCGTACGGATCTAGATTGTGGAGTGGTAAATAGCTGACATGGGTACTCCATCTTGTTGATGGGGACGCAAGAGAGTTGCCATGTTGTGGAGTTGGAGAATAATTTTAGAAGATTTCCCCTGTCAAGCCATATCTGGGTCCCTTCTGTCTCTTCCGCAGCAGCCGTTCGTCTACTCCAAGTCGTTGCGAACCGTATCAGCCACTCGACGTGGCTCCAGCGGTTTGAAACGCTTGACTAACTCGTCCCCCGAGGGATCGTGTGGGGTGGGAAAGTATGACACGGCTGCCTCTCATGCCATGATGCCTTCTGGAGCAGACTTTAACCATGACGGATGATGGGCCACTGAGTCAGTCCGCTCTGCCCCTTGCTCCTATAGGATGTGTGGTCGTTGCCCCATGTTCACGCATAAAATACGAAGCTCGATTGAGCAATTCGCTCCGCAAGTGGAGCATGGCAACAGGCAGTAACACTGCGCAATTGGGCCACCTATCCTTGCTCAGCTGCAGAATGGCCAATGAGTGCCGAGATTGGAGTCCGCGTCTTTGAGCTTGTGTTGTCGATTCACTGCCGAGCGATGGTTTCCTTGCTTTGAGAAATGAGGGTTCAATGTTCTCTCTGTCCATTTCCTCAGAAATCGTTAAAAAGTTCAATGTTTGTTTGCGAATGAGCCTGTTAGGACCGGCGCTTGAGGCGTTTTCTTTACCTACGCTGAGTTGATACGTTCAACATTCGTCAGAGACTTGGCATATTGGAGCCAAGGTTTATGACATTATTGTCACAAGCCAGAGGCGGAGCATCAAGTTGACGTGAAGCACGACTCAGTGGCATCACTGAGTCGTTTCAAAGCGCGCGTTACGCCAAAGGGGCAATGACGTTGATTGCCGTGAGCTCAAAGACGACATGATTACATGGAATTTTCCCAAGTTTATTCTTGCCGTTATTTAGGCATCGATGGGATGAACCCAAAATGTACTTTCCCGCCAACATGAAGCGCCTGATCTTCGAGCCAAGTACCTTGAAAGAACTGCCCGCTCATCCCGTCTATCACATGATGAAGCGAGAAGACCTAACAATAAAAGGCAATTGAACATGAATGACACCAGATCTCACGAGTCTCACCAGCATATTGCTCTTTTCCAAATACTGTACTGTATTCGTACAGTCACGTACAGAATGGACCTGCAGACCGTGCATGTATTGCTCTGGTATTGAAGTTGTGGATAACATCGCAAATGTGAAACGTGCCGGTGGAGCAAAGTGGTACGACATGGCCACACTGACAATTGCGGGCGGCTGCCCGCTATTTTTCATGCCAAAAAAATAAGTTGAACGCCGGTGGGAGAAAACCGCACATGGCTCAAGATCATATACGGGAAGCAGAGAAAGGCCTGTGGCGGACGCGTCAAACTGCATATACTACGAAGTCATTAGCTCATGTCTCTGAGAACAGTAGTACATGTACGGTGACCGACTTTTTAGTTTTTGGTAGAGGAACGCACAACTCCAGTCAATTCGAAGCCTCCCATTCATAGCGCAAAGCTTGTCCTAAGACGAGCCGCAACTACTTCTGAAATCTTGCATTCAACCGGTGGCAGAGAGGTTATCGTACCTTAGCAAGAGTGCAGTATCTTCTGACCGGCTTCTTAAGTAGAGTGATCTTGTCTGGCGCCTGACTTATCGCTGAAGAATCATGCCGTCTAGACTAGAGGCGTCAATCTCACACCGCGCTTGAAACATGAGCATCTTGACAGCGTGGACCTTGCAGAAGATGGAAGGTGTGAAGCATTGGATAAGGGCGAGATGCAGAACCCAAGCCTTGAATGGCCTTGATGCCATTGACGCGCTTGGCAGCTTGGGAATATGGCATTGGGGACATGAAAGCACACTGCGCTGCCCGAGTGAGCTGAACAAGCTGAAATAGATGATGAGTCGCCAAGTACGGACAGTGAAGACTCAATAATCCAAGCTGAGGATCAATAAAATATCTGAGTTTGCCATTAGATGTGACTCGGATTATCAACATTGAACATCACGAAAGGTAAATCGCCACTACACATTCCATGTTCCCTTCGAAGCTGCCGGTTGGCATTAACGCGAACATGTTCGTGTCTGCTGCCCGGTTTCTAGAAATCGCCTGACAATGCCCAATATCGTGTATCAGACGGCTGACGGCGGCATATATGTATGAGCCCTTGAACCTACAATTCGGGGTCTAGGTCAACGGGGGAAGGCATTCTCGGTTCATTCATGCTATGAGTGATCACAAACTAGAAGATATGAACGGCGTTCATCCTAAGCCGGCTTCTGAGATAAAATGGAACGTCTAAAGTTATGAACAAATCATTGCTGCTACATGCAGCATTGTCAAGATAGGTCCCGTCCCGTGCCTCGCCAGGCAGGCAGCTGGCACCAGACTAATACAGCACATGTCTAGCTATCACACGTCTAGTCAAGACATCTCATTGACTAACTATCTGAAGTGCATCCGCGGTGCTGTTGTCCTCATGATGACTAGATCATACATGTAGGGACCGATCGGCCGTTTGAACGACTAGAGGGCCTAGGTCTACAACCCTCGGAGTCCTGGCCTGATTGACTTATGCCCTGGGTCTGTCGCTGTTTCTCTACTATCAAGACGACTTAGTTTGGGATTGCTTCAAGTTAGCGGCTTCGCGTGGAATTCCCAACCTCAAGCGACGTCTTGGAGCTGATATTCAATCAAGGGCGACCAAGACAAGTGAGACCTAGCGGATGACCTTTACATTCTCCCAAGGCCATATATAAATCAAACGAGCCTATGTCGGCGCCGAGAAATAAATGATCACTACTTCTCGAAATCGTTCTTCAGGCAGTAAACGTTCACTATGAAGGCTGCGGTCGCCTCTCTCCTCGTTGCGGGCCTTGCCCAAGTCAGCCATCAAACCACACTGGCCGCTCAGGACAGGAGCAGCGTCACGGGTGAACCGCTGAGCGCTGCTCTCCAGAAGTTTGGAATCCCAGTGCCTCCCAAGATTATCAAGCTGGCTGAGTGCTCTGCTCCCTGCCTGGTCGAGGCCGCGAAGATGATTCCTTGCTCGGGCAAGCCTTTGATCACGGCTGCCTGCATCAACTCCGATAAAATTAAGGAGAAGTCCCAAACATGCATCCGAAAATGTGGTGTTCCTCAGGTTGTTATAGGTACGCGCAAGAATATGATCGATCTTTCCTTGCGACTCGTGCTCTTTCTGACTAGTTCTTTGTAGATTTTGTTGGGAAAGCATCAAACCAAATCTGCCGGAAGTTTATTCTTAACAACAACGATAATTACGAATAGCGGCGACATTCACAAGAACAGTACCTCTCCCGGAGGCGATATCTCTTTCAATGGGTGAAGGCCCTTGCCTAGATCCGGGAGTCATTGCCGCTGGATAGGTTTAACGTTCTTGGAAGAGACATACACAATGGTGGGCAGCGCTACTTGACACCGTGTCGCCGAGTGAACCAGAAACGAATCTTTACGCGCTTCAACGTATATATGAAATGAGAAATGGTCTTGAAACAGGAACAAGTTGGCAAGGGGGGGTGCTGGATATAGCAAAAAGTGTCTCGCACAAATCCACTACCTCGCAATTGCTTTGCGTAATGGTATGTATGAATGGTTTCATTCAATACAAGTTCCAGGGTGTGGCTCCGTCAAAACTATAGACATGGCAGAAGTCGGCTATCTTCTAAGTCGAATATATCCCGAAGGACCAGACTTGGTGACTACAGGATCGCGGGTTAGGTGGAATGTTCTTGTTTCCAAAATATATGCAGCTAATTTTTCGCAGCGCACATCCCTCTTTATGGGCACCAGATATCTCCTACAAGGCATACTTGGCCGGGGTTTCCATATTTTACAACATGTCCAGACGTGCATGTAGACTCCGGGCACGTCTGGTGCCAGCATTGAATGAAGCGGTGACACTACATGTAGAATGACGAGCCTTTGATGAAACTCTCATGCGTTCATTACCATTTCATGTTGCTACATGTGATATCCGGCATTGAGCTTTCGACCACTGTCAAGGCTGTTGGTCCATAGTTTTGCATATCGACGAACATTGGGAATATCATGATCCCTATGATAACAGGAGACCACCCTGTAGTATTACCACAATACATGTCTAATTAGTAAGACCTGGTATTGTCGATGGCGAGATTCCAGAGTAAGCACATGCTGTCTGGTACAGTTGTAAGGCATTCAATGAGATTTGTATTGCATCTTATATCCATCCGCGTTTATCAAAGATAATGGTCGGTCGTTGACACCAAGAGAATTCCACAAATACATGTATTGGAAGAAGGCCGCAGTCGAGGCATTGTTACTGTGTGCGAAGCAGGTTTCAACATGAGTCTTTCGCGTCCTAGTGTGAGCGTCGAACAAATCAACATAAACGCCATCTTTTAGGACCACATATGCAGTCTTGTCGAGTACGACTACAAAATCTCTTTACACTATTCACTCACTCACGTGTCAATTTACTATGTAGTAAATCGGGAATTCGCCTGAGCCAGAACATATTTTAAGTTTACACCCGGAACGAACGCCAACATTGACGTTAATTTAGCTATATGTAGAAGCACTTCAGAAGGCCTCGAGACGACAGGAATAGCAAGCTGTAGGCCCATATTTTACCCAAGATTCTCTCGTAATAGAGACCCATCTCGTAAAGAATGATGTCTTGCCCTCGAACGTCCAAAAAGAACTTCTCCGCTGTCAGAGCAAGCGCTTGAAGAAGGACAAACTCGACAAGCGACAAAATGTCGCGGAAGTAGTCAAGGGACCAAGTTCTTGAAACTTCCCATGCTAGAATAAGAACTGAGATGCCCAAACTCGGCAATGTTAACGAATGTTGCTGGACAAGGCGTGAAAAACTCGGCCGGTTACGAATAGGTGAAAGCCGCCACGTGGAGCTTCCAAGACTACCAAATATCTGCGATCCCATCAACAATGGCTGATTCACAAAGATTGCGTTGCATGCTCAAGGCTCTCTCACCTGCGCTACATTCTGGTACCAAAGCTGCTGCCAGAAGCTTCGAAGTGTGGTGATTTTGGTGACGTCTGCGAAGAGGTGAAAGGAAATCTGCGTATCCGTCAGCGGTGTCCCTGAGCGAATTGAATGTGCACCAGGCACCTTTTGGTCCGTTATCCCACCGATAGCATGAATCAAGTCCCAAATTGTGAATTGAAACTCAGTTGCTGCGCAAAACTGCAGGAGTTTAGCGACATTTAGCATCGACGTCCAGGGCAATGGCAGCCGACTGCCAACTGTTGGTTGCAGATGAGGATCCCACATCTTTGCTGACAACTCTTCCAGAATATCAGTGAGTAGAAAGAGCTCCACCGCAAGCCAGATCTCCTTTAATATCAGCCACCATCTGTCAATGAATCTAGTACTTGAGCCCGAGGCTACGCTTTGGCGATTCCATGCATCGAGACTGAGGATCAGCCGCAGTTGCCACATCCAATCGATAACATCACACGCGAAGCCCATAGCGTTAGACGACGGCAAGGGGGCGTGTGTTCGTGCGTGGTTGCTTCGCTTCCCGCTAGGCGGTCATACGGTATGAAATGAGAGTGAAAATCACCACTTATATTTCAAGTATACGAGAAGGCTATAGAAGTTGAGGACGGAAGAGGGGTTGGCGTAGAAGCAAAGGGGCATCGTGATGGATGGTAAAACCGGGCCGATGCATGTATGGTGCAGTCCGCGACGAGCAGCAAGGTTTCAGAAGACTCAACCATGAGCAAAGGCATCTTCATGCATCCCACGAACAACCGGCAACTGTAATAGTGATGGCTGCAACTGGTTGACCAATCATGCCGACAGCTGCGCATGCCGTACATGTAAGTAGGTATGTCCTGGACTAACAGGGCATTGAAGGATGGCCCACGCCGGGTCAGTCTTATTGCCGGACTTGAAGCCCGAGCTTTATGAGGTCAAGCATAAGCAGGATGGAGATTGGCGAATATGCACATGTCGTGCTGATTCGCTGAACACCAAATGCATGGGCGTCGATCCAGACCGGCCGCTTACAGTTGATGCCAGCCAACTATCGTATGATAAAATTGAATGCTATACGCAGAGCTACCCGGATGGTACGGGGTAAAGTCTCCGTCACGTACTTTGTAGTTACTATCCTGGCAGTCGAGCTTGTTGTGCCATGACCGCTGGAGACCTCATCAAGTCAACCTGCGATGATTACTTCAATCTTATGACTGGACTGTAGAGTGTAGGTTGTTCAATCACTACATAATCCTAATCTGATGCGAAGAACAGTTCGCGACAAGGTTTCGTTGCGTTCTATTGAAGTGACTCAGTGATGGCTGTTGTTCATTGTATCCTACGGATGCAGCGTGCCGTCATGATGGCTTGGCTCTGAAGAGCGAAAACGGTCCAGGCCTCAATTCCGGAGTGCGGCACATGATGCCACATATGCGCTTCTCCGATCACAATGGTTCCACCTAATGAATCACTTCATCATGGTGCCACGTGCTTATGGGTTGGACACCGGAGCGTTTCGCCGGTTTGACTGTTCATGTTCTTTGGTGGGAATGACTCTTGAAGTTCCAAACATACCTACGAGGATTACCTACAATTGGACTCCATTGTGACGCCGCATCTTCATCACAGGAGATAATTATCTGCTTTACATCGGTCAAAAAAAGGGATTATTGTGAAACAGAAAATCGACCTCATCGCCAGACATGTCGTCTCGGGTCATCAAGCCAGTTGCTCGTATTGGCATCATCGGCGTCGGCCAAGTTGGCGGCGCTACGGCGTACGCCCTCGTTCTCGCTTCGCTTGCCAGAGAGCTGCTCCTCGTCGATATCGACATAACCCTCAGGGATGGCCAGGTCCGCGATCTCTCCGATGTCGCCTACAGCCATAACAGCGTGACGCGCGTACGTGCAGCCTCGCACCACGAGGTCGGCCAATGCGATATTGTGGTCATCACCACTGGAACAAAATATACCCTAGGTGAGAAGCGATTGGATGCTCCAAGGCTGCAGCTTACCGCTTCTCCCAGGGCAGACGAGGCTTGAGCACGTATACCGCAACGTCTCGATAGTCCGCGATGTCGTGGACGAAATGACACCATTTCCAGGAGATACAATTCTCCTAGTTGTCGCCAACCCCGTCGACCTGCTTACTTCGCTGGCTTTGGAACTTTCCAAGCTCCCCAAAGACCAGGTCTTTGGTGTGGGCACCTACCTCGACTCGGTACGGCTTGAGGGTATCATTGCTGAAGAGGCTGAGGTAGGAGCACATGTCTTGTTACATTCGACCTTGAAACACTCTAATGGCGCCGCAGGTCTCGCTTGAGTCCGTTGATGCCAATGTTCTGGGCGTCCACGGCGACTCACAAGTCACGGCATGGTCGAGGGCGAGCATTGGGAACGTGCCCATCCAGGAATCACCGCTGCACGGCCATCGCATCGACCGTGCCAACCTGGATGAAGAGTGCAAGTATCGATCGGCGAGCATTATTCGGGCCAAGGGGTCGACTCCTTTTGGCATCGGCTCCATTGTATCCGAGATTTGTGCTTCCATCATCCTTGACAAGCGCAAGGTATGTCCCATCAGTCACTTTCAGCCAGACTTTGGCTGTTGTTTCAGCCTCCCTGTGATTCTTGGAAGAAAGGGTATCGTGAATACGGTTCCAATGGCATTGAGCGACGCTGAGTCGGCTGAGATTGCCAAATCGGCGATAGATCTGAAGAGCATGTTGGACAATGTACGTGGTGATCATTAAGAAGAGCTGGCACAAGGACTCATTGGAGCATCCAAGTCTGAATACATGTATATTGTTGCTCTCACTAAACTGACCCTTGGGCAATACGTGACAAGACTTCATCGCCTCAATACCATGGTCCTTTTCTCACGCCCTGGAAGATGCGGTTTAATAAAGAAAGAGATCTGTATTCATTCTGATTCTGAGACCATTTCCTATTTGCACCATCTCCATCATTACGGAATCATGACCATGGCTCGTTCTGCAGCCACGACGTTGAGCCTGACAGCCATGAAGCTGTCTGGACTGACCGAGATGGAATCGATGCCCGCGTCTACCAGAAACTTGGCAAACTCGGGATGATCACTCGGCGCCTGTCCGCATATACCAATCTTGCATTTTTTCTGTCTGGCCATGGAAATAACGCGCGATATCATCCACTTGACGGCCTCGTCCTGTTCATCAAATAAATCGGCCAGCTCGTCCGAGTCGCGGTCGATGCCGAGCGTCAGCTGCGTCAGGTCGTTGGAGCCGATGGAGAAGCCGTCGAAATGCTCGGTGAAGCGCCCAGCCAAGATGACGTTTGATGGAATCTCGCACATGGCGTAGACTTGCAGCCCGTCGACGCCGCGCTTGAGCCCATTCTCGGCCATGACCTCGAGGACCTTTTTGGCCTCGTCGATGGTCCGACAAAAGGGAATCATGACAATGGCGTTGGTTAGGCCTATTTCCTCGCGGAGCCGCTTCAGGGCCCGACACTCGAGCGCGAATCCCTCTTTGTAGCGTGGCGAGTAGTAGCGAGAGGCACCGCGGAAGCCAAGCATGGGATTCTCCTCGCCAGGCTCGAACTCGGCGCCGCCAATGAGGCCGGCGTACTCATTCGTCTTGAAGTCGCTCAGTCTCACGATAGCTGGCTTGGGATAGACGGCCGCGCACAGAGTTGCCAAACCACGCGATAGCTTGTCGACGAAGTAGTCGGGCTTATTGTTGTATCCCATCGTCAGCTGTGAGATTTGACGCTTGGCCTGCTCATCCTTGAGTCGGTCATAGTGGATGAGCGCCATGGGATGGACCCGGATAGCATTGGTCACGACAAACTCCATGCGAACGAGGCCAAGGCCGTCGGCGGGCAGTCGCCACCAACGGAAGGCAGCTGCGGGATTGGCGAGGTTGAGCATGATTTTGGTCCGAGTATCGTGTTGTGCTGTCAAGTCAACAGTTTCCGTCTCGATGTCGGCAATGCCTCCATAGACAAACCCCATATCGCCCTCGGCACACGACACGGTCACATCCTGGCCACTATGCAGCACATATGTGGCGTTGCCCGTGCCGACAATGGCCGGCAGTCCAAGTTCTCGGCTCACTATGGCAGCATGGGATGTACGTCCGCCGTGATCGGTGATGATGGCCGCTGCCCGTTTCATGATTGGAACCCAGTCCGGGTCAGTTGAGCCCGTCACTAAAATTGAGTTATCGACGAAGCTGTCCATGTCTTTGGCTGATGATATTAGGCATAGTCGCCCCGAAACAGCCGCATCGCCTACCGAATGGCCCGTAGCCAGCAGCCGCCCCTTGTTGGTGATCTTGTACGTCTTGAAAACGGCCGTGTCTCGAAGTGAGTGCACCGTCTCGGGCCGGGCCTGGACGATGAGTAGCTGACCTGTAATGCCATCCTTGGCCCACTCGATGTCCATGGGGCAGGAGTAATGCTCTTCGATGATGCATGCCCAGCGTGCCAGCTGCAGAATCTCTTGGTCCTTTAGCACATATGCATCTCGCTCGGCCTCGGAAGTGGGAACGTTGCGAGTTGGGGTCTGGTCATCTCCATAGACCATCTTGAGTTCCTTCTCACCACGCTTCTTCTCCAGAATAGGGACGAGGTTTGGCTGGCTGAGGAGCGGCTTGAAGACCTGGTACTCGTCGGGGTTGACGGTGCCTTGAACAATGTTCTCGCCCAGACCCCAGGCCGCATTGATGAGCACAACCTTGTCGAAGCCACTTTCCGTGTCGATGGAGAACATGACACCGGAACCGCCAAGGTCAGAGCGAACCATTTGCTGCACGCCAATGGAGAGAGCAACACTCATATGGTCGAAGCCCCTAATCTGACGGTAGCTGATGGCTCGATCTGTAAAGAGAGAGGCATAACAGCGTCGACAAGCGCTCAACAGAGCGTCCTCGCCCGCAATGTTCAGGAATGTCTCCTGCTGGCCAGCAAAGCTGGCATCGGGCAGGTCCTCGGCCGTTGCGCTAGAGCGGACGGCGACGTTCAACGTCTTGACACCAACTTTGGCCGAGAGCTGGCGATACGCCGTCCGGATGGCTGTCGCTGCGCTGCTTGGCCAGTCGCCGCGGATGAATAGATTTCGCACCGCTTGGCCCGTCTCGGCCAAGCTGAGCTTGTTTTCTTGCCACTGTTGGACGAGACTAGCCATTTTATCCCGAATGTCATTGTGGTCGACATATTGCCAATACGCCCACGCAGTCGTCGCGAAGCCTGGAGGCACGGCGATATTCTTGGACCCAAGTGCGTTGATCATCTCGCCAAGCGACGAGTTCTTGCCGCCGACTCGGGCGCCATCGCCACGACCCAGATGTTCAAAGCTCACGACCAACTCCTCGGCGGCCCCGGAATTGGCCTTCCTGGTTTCTTTAGGCATTGGAAGGTTACACTGGAGTTGTTATCCTAAGAAAAGAAGTAAACTGTTCGACGGCCCCTTTGATTGAATTTCAGAGGTAAACCTCTGACCGGAGTAATAGGAGACGTGAAATTTTCTCGGGCTCGGTGATGATATACAGCGGACGAAACTGATGATGTGTGAAATGTTGATAGAGGGTAAGAGGACAGCTTAGGATATAGTATCATAGGACTAATTGATAAATGGCCAAAACGAAAGGCATTTATGAGTGTGAAAGCCACTTAAAGTACATCTAGCGAGCCGGCGACTACAAGCCATTGACATCACGCCACTTCGATGAGGTGAAATTGTTCCTCCCTAGATCATAGCAGTCATTCCAGGATCATCTTCCCCGAGCTCCGGCTGTACGTGCACACCATTATCGGGAGAACATAAGTTGCTTACAGCGAGGCAACAGGTCTGGTCAAGCATCACAAGGAAGATCCAACAACAGTATCAACGTTTGAGCCGGTTTGAGCCGATCCGCGTATGTAGTAATATCATTACGGCGGAACTAGCCAATGATTCCATACGGCGGTGCGGGACGGACGTGTAAGTCCGTGAGGCCGCGGTCACACCATCATTGCATCTGGACGGGCCCAGAACACGCTTGGCTGAACCACCATCGCCAAAATTCCCCGCCGCATATTCGGATGGGTTCTCCGAAGATGAGTTCAGTTGACATTGGATGATTCCTGTAGTGAAAGTGGGCTGCCGTCTGATACAGTTCTAGGTCGACGCAATCTGGGACGACTCCTCACAATATCATCACATGGAACATACCAGGCTAGACGCAAATATAACGGTTGCAATATGCCGTATCTGTCGTTGTGACTCGGAGCAGAATCCAGAACACTTTCTATTAACGTCGTAATCATGTCTCCCTGCACCGTAGGCGATTATCTAGCCGAGAGACTGGCCCAGATCGGCATCCGTCATCACTTCATGGTCCCCGGCGATTACAATCTCATTCTTCTCGACAAGCTTGAGGCACACCCGCAGCTGACGGGCATCGGTTGCACCAATGAGCTCAATTGCTCGCTGGCCGCTGAAGGATACGCGCGCGCTCACGGCGTCAGTGTGTGCGTCGTCACTTACAGCGTGGGCACGTTGCCGGCTCTCAACGGCATCGGCAGCGCATATGCAGAGAACTTGCCCGTCATCCTCGTGAGCGGCGCACCGAATACAAATGACGGCGGCCATCACCTTCTTCATCACACGCTAGGCGAGCACGACTTTTCCTACCGCTCGACATGGCCCGCCGGTTAACATGCGCCGCTGTAGCCATCCGCAAGGCGTCGCATGCTCCAGCCCTCATTGACGGTGCCATCGTCAAGGCCTTGGCTGAGCGCAAGCCCGTCTACGTTGAAATGCCAACCAACTTGCCGGGCGAGCTTTGTGTTCAGCCGGGACCTCTCAGTGCTCTCATGGAGCCGGCGCAGAGCGACGGAACAGCCCTCGCGGCTGCTGTGGCCAGTGTGACCACGTATCTTGCCACCAAGCAAAAGCCCGTCATTCTCGTCGGACCCAAAGTGCGACGAGCTGGAGCACAGAGGGAACTGGTACGCCTTGCCGAGGTCATGGGATGCGCTGTCCTACTACAGTCGGCAGCCAAGGGATCTTTCGACGAGGACCACGCCCAGTTTGCGGGAGTCTTCTGGGGCTAGGTCAGCACTCTCGCCGCCGACGCCATTGTCAACTGGACCGACGTTTTGCTTGGCGTTGGAACGGTCTTTACCGACTACAGCACAGTCGGGTGGACGGCCATGCCCAGCGTGCCCCTGATCGTCGCCGATATGGATAGCGTTATAGACCCCGATGCCTACTTCAGTCACGTCCGCTTGGCCGACTTCATGTCGACGCTGGCGGGTGCAGTTGGGAGCAATGATAGCACTCTTGTCGAATATAACCGTCTTCGCCTCGACCCGAGCGTAAATTATGTTTTCGGTGAAGACGATAAGTTGACGAGGAAGCACGTGAGCCAAAAAATACAGGCCCTGCTTACAGGCAAGACGACCGTCTTCGACGATGCAGGTGACTCTTGGTTCAATGGAATTCAACTCCGCCTTCCTCGCGGCGCTGAGTTTGAGATTGAAATGCAATGGGGGCACATTGGGTGGTCGATTCCGGCTTCCTTTGGCTACGCCCTCGGCAAGCCACAGAGGAGAACCATCGTTATGGAAGGAGACGGCGCGTTCCAAATGACGGCACAGGAGGTCTCGCAGATGGTGCGCTTCCATGTGTCCATCATCATACTGCTTATGAATAACAGAGGCTACACCATTGAGGTCGAGATTCACGATGGCCTACATAACCGTATTCAAAATTGGAACTACGCGGCCCTTGTCAAATCGTTTGCGACGTGGGAGGGCGATCACGTTCTTGACTCGAAGCACATACCATTGGCCAATTCTCCGCAGCCATCAAGAAAGCCATGGCATACACTGATGGACCGGCGCTTGTTGAATGTAGCATTCATCAAGATGATTGCAGCAGAGAGTTGATCACCTGGGGGCATCTCGTAGCAATGGCCAACGCCCGTCCTCAAGCCACTGCTTGATGACCGGACTTTGGAGCGGGAAAAGCTCTTATGGCTTAGTGTACCATGCCCCACCCATCGCCGGTACACCCCCCTCACCGGTACAGCAAAAAGGCGCCCTGACCATACAAACTATATCAATTGAATTGAAGCCATTAGCCCATACTAAATTATAAAATAAATACTACTCTGTAGTGCTTTCAATGCTCAATCGCCGTGGTCTGTTGGGTTTCTGGTCTGCTGCCGCGCTCGTGTATAAGTAGGCGACGAATTAGGTGACTTTACCCTCCCTTCCCCCTTCTCCTCTTCAACCTGATTAAATGCACCTTCAATCGCATATAGCACCTCTTCTTTGCCCTGTGGAAGCATATAGACATACCCTAATATATATCAGAGGTTTATGAACATGTTTTTAGGATTGGGGATCATTCTTTCCTTCCTTGGCCTCATACGATCCAGCGTAGCCGCTGAGAGAGCTGGAATCTCGATCCTTCAACACCAACTCTGCTTCCTTGCGCTCAAACACTCTAGATATCTTTCTTAGAGTCCTCCCCAGACTACTAGCGTCGAGATTTTGTAGCCTGTGGAGTTGTTGGCTCGTGCTTGGTGCCATTGGATCAGAGCTGAAGGGTTCAATCTCTGGAGTCGGTTTTCGGTCCTGTTGACTTCTGGATGGGCAAGGGTTCTACTATTGTCAATTATCCAGTTCCCTGTAACTCTTCACCCTGCCTGGATGTTTTTTTTTCGTCATGCCTTCCCTTCTAGCCTTCGCATAAGCTGCGGATGAGGTTGATCTTGCCGATAGGTGCAGAGTCGGTTAACACTGCCAAATTGGCCAATTCCTTCCGGTGTGCAGTCTTAGAGGCATTAAAGACATCATTATATAGAGGCCGTAGGCCATGGGAGGCATGTGCCAGGAGGAAACAGAGGTAGACGTTATTCACAAATCAGAGCGATAAACTCGTCCCGTATATAAATTAGCTATTCAAGGCCACTGGAATATCACATATATCTGTAGGGAAGAGAGTACGATGCTTACAGACGTATGACGTCTATTGAAGTCTAGTACCAAGAGTCATGGATCTGAATCGCAGGATAATAGCTGTGCTGTCTGTGGCAGATAGACGTTGTCTAGCCACATTATCCCTATATCATTGTCGGTCTAGCCGTCGTCAGAGCATATAAAATACCATGGGGTGATACTTTCAGGCATAGGTAACTGGCCTATTAACATAACTAGAGCCATTATTCATCTAGAAGTCCAGCAGTATAGAAAAACAACTCTAGAGAGTGATCTCTTAAGTTCTGATCCAACGACACCAAGCACGAGCCGACAACTCCACAAGCTACAAAATCTCGACGCTAGTAGTCTCGAGAGGACTTTGAGAAAGATATCTAGGTGTTCGAGCGCAAGGAAGCAGAGTTGGTGTTGAAGAATCAGAGATTTCAGGCTTCAGCGGCTACGTTGGATTGTATGAGGCCAAGGAAGGAAAGAATGATCCCTAATCCTAAAAACATGTTCATAAACCTCTGATATATATTAGGGTATGTCTATATGCTTCCACAGGGCAAAGAAGAGGTGCTATATGCGATTGAAGGTGCATTTAATCAGGTTGAAGAGGAGAAGGGGGAAGGGAGGGTAAAGTCACCTGATTCGTCGCCTTCTTACACACTGGCGCGGGGACAGACCAGAAACCCAACAGACCACGGCGATTGAGCATTGAAAGCACTACAGAGTAGTATTTATTTTATAATTTAGTATGGGCTAATGGCTTCAATTCAATTGATATAGTTTGTATGGTCAGGGCGCCTTTTTGCTGTACCGGTGAGGGGGGTGTACCGGCGATGGGTGGGGCATGGTAATGTCCATATGATACTTTGGATATGCATAAACTGTACTTCGTACAAAGTACCCAGAAACGCATTTTCACACAGCTTGAGCCGTCAGTCCAGGGCCAAGTGGGTTCCTTCAATAGCAATGTTGTTGCTGACTTGCCATGGCCCTGAGGTCGATTTCAATATCAAAGATTTCTTGTATCGTCTTTGATTCGTGTTCAGTCATGTCTAGCTAGGTTCATGTTCGGTTGGAGATATAGGCATGCAAGCACCAGACGCTCTGGGCATGACAACATTAACCAGGCTACAACACTCGTATGGTGACACGGTAACGATAAACTGAACCGCAGGGTCGTTCTTCATACTCGTCGCCGTGGCTCCTCTTAGCTTGTTCGAACCCAGGAGCAATGGATGTTCGTTTGGTCTAGAGTTGCGTGACCGTTACGTGTATGAATTCAATTACAACGAGGAGCCTTCATGATGGCTTCGAATGCCGCGGAATATGTGGTCCATACCAAATATTGAGTCTGTTGATTACATGTATGCAGCAGATTGATTCAGAGATAATATATACGAAATAGTGAAACCGTTGGTAACCTCAATTGTCTTTGCTTATTTTCCATCTTGAGCCTAAGAGAGCTGTCCCGCCAGTTTCAATTTAAAACGGTCTGGTGTCAAGAACTTTCGACTTTAAAGGCCAACTTTACTCACGACTAGTACTTCTTGACAAAATCTGCAACCTTTGCTGCGACATTCCAAGCGCTGTCCTCGAATCCCATCAATTGTGCGGTAAGGAATGTATCGTGGACCGCGTCTTCTTCACTGTGCAATTCCACGGCGTTGCCCTTGACTCCGCGCATCTCCAAAGCCCACTGCATGATATCCCTTAGAAGCACCTCTGCGGTTCCCACGTTTACGAAGATGGGGACAGGTGTCTGAAATGGGTGGCCCAACGGAGTGATGTACGGGTTGGTCTGGGGATCGGGACAACCATCGGCGTATGCGTGTGCACCCCAGCCTAGACCTGTCAGCTTCAACGTAAGAAAATAAGGTCGTTAGGGAGAGAAAATTTCCTTACTTGGAAATGAGGCAGGAATATAGTCTGTATGGCGTTGCGGAATATTGGTGAGATCGAGGTCAAAGGGGTCGACCCATGGCGACAATAGCACGGCGCATTTGGGTCTTGATATTTGACTTTCGGATTCGAACTCGTGAAGATAACGCAATAAAGCCACGGCAAGATTACCGCCCGCGCTATCTCCGGCAAGTATAATATTTTTGGCAGGGACGTGAAGTTGGTGAAGAAGAAACAAATAGCTGGACAGTGCGTCTTGAAGTGCAGCTGGAAACGGATTCAGGCCCTGGCGGCCTGACAGGCGATACTGCAAGGAAAACATGAAGTCGGCGCTCCCTTTCTTCAAAAAGTAGGAGGCGGTAGCTGCGCAATCCCCTGTCCGCCCGTCATTCTGGACATAGGCTCCTCCGTGAAAGTAAAGAACGACGACTTTGGAAGCCACGTCGACCCCTGGAGAATCTGGAAACCAAGTACCGCCAGTTTTCGCCGGCTTAGTAGAACCGGATGCCAGCGGCCCTTTGTAGACTTCAGGAGCTGATGCCGGAATGATTTGGAACCGCTTGCCCTCTTTGCCTGGGTCTAGGCTAAGAGTCTGGGTGATCCCTACGCGAGCGCTTACATGTAAAAGCGAGCGAACGAGCTGGGTCATGAATGTTTGCTTTACGCCCCAGTTTCTATTTGGCCTGAGGAAGGGCACCAGAGATATTGTTGCATAGTATGGCAAGCGCAAAATCCCCAAGAAGACGTGCGATAGCTGGAAAAGGAGTCTTAGTGGTTGATACGACACCAAGGAATGGCTGTTTTTGTCTGTCATCCTGACGAAGGCGGAGATGGTATTGTAGAGAGGCGCCAAGACTCGTAGACGGGCTCCCCGGCCCGAAACTATCAGACACAGGCTGATTCGCCGCCAGATACGGAAGAAGGAGGCTATTTAAAGAAGACGTGAAAGATGCGTGTGAGTAGGGAAGTGGTGCAAGGGAGATGCTGTAAAAATTCAGGACAGGCAGCAGAAAGTCTGATTATTTAGGAGGAATATGAGACTTCGCTCTTTATGTAGTTTGCAGACGCAAGTGCTCCACAATGGGGAGCCGAGGTTCAGCATGCTTGCCCGCACTTGAATCGTTCCGTATGCGGGCGGCAACGTCCAACAGCGATTCCAAGTTGGAGAGGGCGCAAAACGGGTCCGCCGCAAACGTGCATCTTGATAGTGAACATGTGATCAACTACTCTAGGACCAACTTCGTCGTCCTGTATCCCCATTTTATCAGTACCGTGTACTAGCCATATAGGGTATAAGTTAGTAGGGGGCCAAAAGTTCCGGGCAACCCTACTTTCGTGTCGCGTTAACGCGTCTTCCTAAGTACTTGTAATACCCATATTCTTTAAATATTAATTACTCTACGAATAATGCCCGTAATGATACTAAAGAAATACTAAAGCCCTTATAAGAGGGCTTGAGTTATATCCCTCGTTGTTACGGACTAGGGGCTACGCCCAACATGTGGTCTGTGTGTGTGAGAGAGAGGGGAAGCATATAGTGTCAGATACACAAGTCGAGGGACTTGTGTATTACGTACTCTTTTCCATGTTGTCTCTATGGTCGAAGGGATAGGGGTCGGGCATTCTACCCGAGCGGTATGCTGACACTTACTGTGGCTCTTTGGGCTGGCCCGTCACAATAAATAGCGTATATAAGAGGTTGTGCGTTTAACTCGCGTGTATAGTTTGTTTTTATCGCGGCTAAGCTTTCATCCGCAGGTGCCCCGGCTATAGCCCCTAGCTTTGCTTACGAACTATGGCGGCGGCATCACGTTCTATTTTACTTCGTAGCAGTTGCTGTTTAGGAACTCGGCATTCGACTGATCCTGCACTCCCTGCCGGACGTTGCAGTCACCAGCAAGCGATGCGACTGTGCCCTACGGGCGAACAGTACTGGAAGAAAGTAGAGCATCTCAAGTAACGCCCCCCTGCAAACCCTTCACGGTCCTAACAAGGGAGCCAACTCTGCGCACACCCGAGTATCTTCACAGAAACGACCGCCTAGATCCTTGATGACCTCGCACCTTTCGTCCATCGTAAGTGCGTTTCGCAGACCTAAACCCTTGGGCAACAACTTATCCCACCCCTGACTCGTGTTGAGCACCCACACACCACCACTTGTCGGAAAGCCCACTTCGAAGTCCACCTTCTTGATCGGCTCTACACAGCCATCGATAGACTCGCACCAAAGATCGTACTCGGGCCATTGTGGCGGTAGTCCCCAGAAACTCGCACCGTACATGCGCAAGCGCGTGCAGAATGCATCTTCGCCCGCTTGTTCGGGCGCCCGATCAGTGTCCTGGAAGCGGTCGACACCTAAAGAAGACATCTCAACGGGCGTAAGCTTTTTAATCCACACGCCGCCGTCTTGCCAGCAAGCGACCTTGCCGTACTCGAGGCTATAGCGCTTAACAGGCTGGAACGGCTCGAATGGCTCGATTGCATCGACTGAATCGAATGGCTCGACTAGGGCAAGGAAATCAGAGCCGGGGATTTTGCGGACAGGCCATTGAGAGCCTTCGTGGATAGGCCATTGAGAGTCCAGATCTTCGTGGACAGGCCATTGAGAGCCATCGTTGCCGGAAGAAGATGAGATGGTTGTTTTTGGGTAGAGGTAGTAGAAGGCGGCGGCGAGGGAGAGGAGAGTACATGTAAGGAGGATGACTCCAAACGTGGGTGTCCGGCTGCGAGATTTGGTGTTGTCCGGGGCGGACATTTCGGCCTTGGGACATCTCTCATTAAGATGGGAAGTCATGATTGATCATTTACGGTGATGGGAAGAAATAAATGATTCTAAAATGAGTAAGGACAGGGACGGAACTAAATCTAGATGTCGGTGAGAGAGTTGTGCAGAAAGATGATCGATCTGTAAGCAAGAGATCTGGATACGTGGAGGAAATGTCCAGCCAGGCAGCGAAAAGAATTGGTCTCTCGGCGCTGTCTGTTCCCGATGGCACGAAGTACCGATCCTGGAGAGGTACTCTGGGAAATACCCACATTTAGCCATAGGCTCCAGGGATATCTCGAGATCTGCGACAACCTATAATCGATATATGTCAACAGATTGTAACGTCACAGCGCGCTTAAATTGAGCAAATAGGAAAGGGTAGGCAGAGCACAAATGCACAAGGTCTATCTCGCCTAGCTATATAGGATCCTTGGGTCTTTACAGGTATCGTGACCTTCCAAAGGCCTCAATTTCCGAGTTTTCCCTCTGTGGAACAGGCTCCATAGGTATTCTTACTGTCAATTTATTTAAGATGGCTTATTCAAGCCTTCTCAGGCCATGCCGCTTACGGCGAGGCTTTTGTGATTATCTTGCTAGGAAGCCGTTGTCAGTCAAGGTTAGTTATCTTCCAAGAGTGTAGTTAATCGTCCGCAACATGTTGCTCCTCTCGAGCAGCCGCCCGTCTATAACCAGAAATCGATAGATGGGTATACCGTTACTTACAAAGCCGATATCCTGGTCCCATACGCATTTGTGCGGCTATTTATGGGCAACGGCAAACCCGATGATATTGGGCGCCGTAGGTGGCCGATTAGGTTTGGAAATAGCACTACGAACCCCGGGGGGCGGTTGGGGGTTTTTGGGTACCTCGTCGAAGGCAATGGGTTTCATTCCGGCTTGTACGAATACACCGGCTCTTGGAGCACCACGTTCCAATCCAATGCGGAATGATCATGGACCCCCATCGGTGCCGCGCGTCAAACTCATAGTGGGTACACTTACTTAACACGTGGACTATCCCGTTCGCTGGTACCAATGCTGTGGCCGGCTACTGGGGGATACAAGGCCAAGGGTACGCCCCATTTTCGAACGTCGCCCACTTCGAATAAACACGCCCTTAGCAACGGTACGGCGTTCCGATGTCTTAGGGTTAGACTCGATAAGAATGAATATAGTAGAGAAAAGTTTAGTTTATAGCTATAGAGTTTGAGTCTCGGAGCAAACTATAGTGTCTAGCCACTACTTAGTACATAGGCTAATTTATATATAGGAGTTATTATATTAATAAGGGGAGGTGTTAGGAAACAAGCAAAACAGAGAGAGTAACTTATTAAGGCGGGAGAGAGTAATTTCTTGTAATAATTCCTACGCCTGTGCATGGTACTCTCTCATTAGCATTAAATCTAGTACCTGCCAAAAAAAACATTTCACTAAACCGCTTGGCGGAAAAAGCAGGGTGAAAGATTGAGAGCGACGTGATGCACTGGTGGCCGAGATTCGGCCCATGTCTGACAGCATTAAAGAAGATGTTTTTAGCTACCCGAGGTCTCCTCTTGGAACGGCCAAATATCTAACTAAAGGGATCTGTATCATAACTACAAAGCTACAGCATCTCAAGGAGCACGGCGGTTAGGCGTAAAGGGCGTACAGTCCTTATATAGGCGTTGCGGCTTCCCGTTGCTGTCAAAGGTCTTGCCTTCTTGCTCAGACACCATATTGGTCGGGCACTTGTCTGCGTTTGCTGGCTTATCCTGGATACCTTTAACGCTTTCATCGTAGTTAGCAATCATAACCTCCTGGTACTTGTAGAAACCGTCCAAGTCAAACACAAGCCCCTTGCACTCGAGCTCTTGTCTAACGAGACAATCTTCAAAAGCCGTCGATGGGACGAGAGCCGACTGATTTCCCTTGCGCTGCTGCTCAAGCGCCCGCTTGCCGAAAATGCTGTTCCAAAAACCCTCCGCTTTGCTCTCCAGGTAGTGATAGATCAAGCCCATGGGCGTATAGCTCCAGACCTCATCGATGCCGCTAATGGCGGCTTTTACGAGTCCGGCGCCCTGTGCGCTTTGTTTCATGAGCTCCTCGTTGAAGATGCCCACAGGCGTCTTGGACCAGACTTGCGCAATGGTTGATATGTTGGCGTTCGCAATAGCGAGCTTCTCTTCGGGAGTCTTGCCCTGGTGTATCAGCTCGGCGTTTTGCACAATCTTCTGGACAAAGTCTTCCATGAGGCCCGGCGGCGGCTGAAACCGGGCGAGCGAGGCGCCGTCCATGGCCCAGTGGCTCAAGGTTTTGAGTCCGTCGTCGACGGAGCCAAAGTTGAACTCGCGCTCTTGCAACACATCTGACATGGACTTCTTAATCGCCATGGCATAGTCCTGCTCTGTGGCCTTGCCAGCTGCAATGCTGTCGGCGATTCTTTTCCACGCTTCCGTGTCGAATCCTTGTGCCCAATCGGCAAAGCCTTCCCAGGGTATCTTTGGCGAGAATCTTTGTTTCTGTCCAGGGTCTCCCGAGCCTTGCGGTTTCTTGGCCTTTTCCTTTTCGGCATCGTCGGGAGCTGGTTGAGTTTGAGGATTCTTTGCGGAATCTCCGCTGCTCGGCGGACGCACGCCTGGAGCCTTGTGTGGCTCCTTTTTATCACCATCGCCAGTTTCTGGCTTCGGTCTGTCTTTTTCTGCATGTTCGTCGGATCCGGGCTTACGAGTAGCCTCATCTTCCTCAGGGGTCGGACGAGAAGACGGGTCACTGGGCATAATATCTGGAGCCGGAACACAAGCGCCTTCTGCCCTCTTTGTTTTCCTTCGGCACGTCAAAAACGCAAAGATGCCATTGCGCCGAAAACGCGTCTTGACTGGCTCTTGGGAGCCTGTTTTTTGGTAATCGTAGACGCCTTGGATACTCTTAGGGTCGATGGAGCCTCCGACGGCATACTCATCAGCTCGGACAATATCAGGCTTGTTAGGGAATAACCGCGGCATCCAATAGCCTTCATGCAAATTCTGAGGCGCAATGGTATAGACGTAACTCTTCTGCACTCCCTCCCCTTGTCGCGCAAATGCGTATCGTATGGCCTCGTCGCGTGACCGCGATACCGAGATGTATCCCGACTCACCCTTGAAGTTGAGGTGGTTATCGAGGTTCATGTCGGTGCCCCGGGGCGTGAAGCCTTCCTTGAAGATGACGGCAGGCGGGCGAGTGTCGCCACGGTAAAAGATGCCCTTTGGGCTGCCGTCATGGGCCTCCTTGCTCGCGGCCTCGAGCGGCGGCATGCCCTCGCGGTTACCATCAGGTTTTCCACGTTTCCAGAGGACCAGTGTTTCAGTAATCGTGCTGGCCTTGTCTCGACCAACTTCGGCGTCCGAGATCAATCCTCTTGAAGCAGGTGCGGCTTGTGCAAGGTTGAGGTAGGCTGCTGCCAGAGAAACGGCAGCATCTAGCCGCATACTTGCAAAGCCTCAAGAAAAATGTTGCTGATCAATATTAGGCGGATAGCGACGATTTGCTCTCAATGATGGGGACAAGTTGTCGTGTCAGTCATAAACCAAATATTGACTCTATCCTTTCACACCTGAGAACATGCGCCTCGGGACATCTATATACACACAGCTCAGCATTACTAGTTCCTGTCGTGATCCGTAGTGTGTGCGGAGTATAGACGTCACGAAGCCATTTGATCTGAAGAACTCCGACCAAGCTAACAGAAAGCCGGACGTTTCATAGGTACATAAACAGTATGAACGCCATCGAAGGGAAACGATCACGACAGCATTTCCATTGTGGCAGTGCTATGAATAGCTGGGATTCCCTGGCTCAGATTCGATGCGGTCAACCAAGTAGACGCTCAGACTGAGTCATATAAGATCGTTTGCCGATGCGTTACGGTAGGCAGGTCGAATTAAAGGCAGTCCCGTTTCTGATTTTCGAGCCAGCATCCGCAGGGGAAGCGTTGAATCGTGTCCACATTCACAGATCTTTGCAAGGTACTTGAAAAGAAAATAGTCTTGATATGATCACGAGAAAGTTGGGCGCTGAGAGAGGCTCCGATGAAGCTTTGTGTTGGAATAGAGACGAGATACTGCGCGTCGAGCCTCCCTGCTTTAACTCTCTACAAGCGGCTTAGATATCAATCATTTTTGTGGGTTGCGATCTCACTATTTCTAGTACGACTTCTTCGTTAACGGCTAGATAATGGAGCAGTAGCCGAAAAGTTGCGTTTGGCCCGAACCTAGACCTACGGTTATCAGTTGGTTGCATTCGCCCGTCGACCGACGGCAAATGATCGTCTTGACTCTTAAGCGCCATTTGAAACAGGCGACTACTCTAACGGTCCACAAAAACAGTATATATTTAGTGCTAGCGTCTGATATCCGCCTTCAGTGCTGCTGGCACAGCCGAGGCATAATGGTCAAAGACCTGGGCATGGGTATGGCTTCAAGATAGTGGATCCTTTCGATATTGTCCCTCAATTGCAGGTGCGAAGGAGAGAGAAGGGGAGGTTGTCGATCCACGGGATGTTGCTTTCTAAAATCGAGACCTCTACACGTTGATTCTTCAGATGCATCCTATTCTCTAAGGTCTCGTTTGCCTTGAGAACGGCCGTGCTCGGAGATTAAGTACGTGTTGTATTGTATACGGCGCGCTTGATGAAACGGCATGACACGGTAGCTGAGCACCGACCCCGACTATCCTATATACTGTAAGTCAAATACCAACATAGAAGAAATGAGTGGGGCGCAATTGCGTCGTACCAACTACTCATAAGCGGAAGACGCGGCGACGGAGCATACATGTAGTTGGCCAGTTCCGTCCCTCCATGTTGTAACCTACTTCGTACTTCTAATCGTACTACCTACCAGACGTCTAGGGGCAACCTTATGACTTTTCACGCTTTACTTGAGTATTGTTGATACTCTAAAGGGCACCACTCGCATAAGATCCGAGTAGGCAGACAAACTCCTATTTAGACGCTTTGGACTGGAGGCACAAAGGCCTAACATGTCCGACGGCAGCAATCATGTCAAGCAAAGCGCAATGCCTTATGAGAAGCTCCGTCTCTTTACGAGCCCCGTTATCGGCTAGACGTCCTCCCTTAGGGGCGGCAACTCAGGATAAGACAGTCGGCTTGTCTAATAGTCTTTCGAGCTTAAAGACTTTTATAACTTGCCTGTTCTAAGAAGGGTCTGTCTCCCGTCTATATCAGAACAGTTCGGCAGTAGCAACCGATACTAACAGCTAGCATCGTAGTATGAGGAGTCGACGCTGCTCGAGGTGTTCTTTGACCTCTTCTTCGCTTCGAATTATATCTTCTCTAAGAACTAAGGAGTTACAGACGTTGACTATTTCAAGGCCTATATAGCCTTTTTGGAGAATATTGCCTGGCTATCTAGCATATCCGCTACTCAGCCTAGCGTGTTAGTTGGCTTCACTATCGTCGCGCCCAAGTTCAACCCGAGCGACTAGCATTAGGGAACGATGCGGGCTATGTGTAGTTGTTTTATTCAGCCATCCGTTTTACTTAGCTATAAAATCTATAGCAGCCGACTATTTGATAGCCCTTGATCTTATATTTTCGCGTCTATTCCTGACTATGGAGTATAGCGCTACCTTTTAGCATCTTCGGAGATATGGAAAGGCGAAGTTACCCCTTGGACTCTAGATCGCTCTTTATCTCACCGCAGCCTTAGTTTACTTTATTATATCATTTACCTTCTAAGACAGTTATAGGAGCCGAGTGTATATCGTGTAGTATCTCCCTTCGGGTGCTGTTATAGCTACCCTCCTTATTAGGAACTTCTCTCCCATTCTTAGTTTCACGGTGATATATATATTAAAACTGTTAACGCTATTATCTATTATCATAATAGGCGATAGTATTCTCGAAATAGCAAAGCAGGTTGTAATGATTGTAAAGAATGCTAGTGCCTAGGGTAACTTATCCTCTCGGGAAGGCAAGCCTCGCAACCTAATAAACTATGACTGACTATAGGTGGCAGATGCGACAACTATTGGGCTCTTAATAGCGGCGACGATTGTGATTTACTTTATGTTCTTGACCATTTCGACTGGCAGCGGTCACGTCTCTATTTGCCCCCTATGCGATAGCAACTCTAGACGGCTCTTTATCTGCCATTCTACATCACCCTCAACTTATTTATGCGTGGACTTACCTAAAACTTCGTTAAACTTCGTTAAACATCGTAAACGCATACAAACGGCTAGTCGATGCAGGAAACCCGCTGACAGACGGCGGAATGCCTACCGAGTTGTCACTAGCATAGAGGCTGCATAGAACATTAATGAGTCCATCCGGCACGAAAGATCAAATGGCTTCTACAGGTAAAGACTGAAATGATCATAAGAATAATTACGTAAATTCAAATTTAACGCGACCAACATACATGCCAATTGAGACAATTTCCGCGATCACGCCATTCTTCCCCCAAGTCTGACTTCATTGCGGATCCTGGCCCCCAATCTCTTCCGTCAACGGGGCCTGGCGTAATGGCTAACATCCAGGCTAGGAAGGCCAGACGATTCGCAAATGTGGCGTCTAGAGTTTGAAGAAAAGGGTCCCCATCCTCTCCAACAGCTGTATGTGTTCATCTGCTTAGGACGCATGCTTACAGACATGTAAGGGGCACCTTCGGGATTCAGTCAATGGGCCATAGCGAGTGCAGCCACCGACATGGCCGAGGAAGCAGCCCTCGGCCACGTGTACTATTCTCTCTTATCCAATGTTCGTCGGGCGCAAGGACTACATAATGGGGGCTGGCAATAGCAAACTTGTTGATATACAGTGCTGGCAACGCGACGCATCAATTAACCGAAAGAATTGTATAATCTCAAATCAAAGAAACCGGCTCAAGGAAAAGAAAATTTTCGCCTTTCCTCTCCGACACAAATCGAGGGTTTTACGAAACCAGCCTCAAGCTGCAGGTCTAGACGCGCGCGGTGCGACGTCTTGGCCCTTTGTGGCCTGCACAAGCATACTTGGCCTTCTTCGAGCGAGGTTTTCCTTGGTGTGCGCACATACTAGATCAATGCGTATTTTGCGTCGCCCATCTTCTCCAACTCTGAGCTACTCTTTCGAACTTGCTGGGGCGACCTTGAGTTTCAACTGCTGGCGGATCTCTTCCGCGAGACGGATAACGTCTCTCCTGCCTTTCCTAGAGCTGACGAGAACATGTCCAATGCAGGTGCGAGCTCCATTTGCAAGTAAAGCCACCTTGTCCCCCTTCTTGTAATAGTCGTTGCTGAGCACGACATGCCGAGCCAAGTCTGGCCGGCGCGTCTGAACCTCCTGACACGGCGCATCGGACTCGACGACACCCTCGGCAGGAGCTGAAAGATATACCAAGTGAGACCAGCACTGAAAGTTTGACCGGTTTGAAACTCTCTTGCCAAACCCGAAATTAAATGGCACTGCCACCAGCGCCATTCTTTCATAGTCCCCAACAGAAGCCAGTATATGTGCTGCAAAGAAGTCGACACCATACGTATGCCTAGTCGAGAGCGTCACTCGGTAGGCCGGGGGCCGAGCGTTAATCTCCAGCAGACGGCATGTGGCTTGTTTCTTTGGCGTTTGATCAGCTGGCTTCGGCACAAGGTCCGTGATGCCTTGTTCAAGCCGACGATACTCGCATTGGGAATCAACCATTCGCGCCTCGACGTGAAAGACGCCAGTCCGGAACCCGAGATCAACCAGAATCCTGTGTAGAGTCTTCTTTGCAATCTCCTGCTCCTCAAGGGGAAGTGCAGACGGGAGAATGAGACCCTCGGCGGAAAATGTGTCATTCACCGTCGCATCCTGGGCATCCGCATCGCTTGGTTGCTCGTCGGCAATTTCGCAAAAGAGAACTTCGCCATCGAGCAGAACGAAGTTGACATCAATCTCAGGACCCTCGAAGAAGGGTTCCACCACAGCCGAGCCTCCATGTCGGCTGGTCGCCCTCTGAACAGCGACGACGAGATCCTCCATCGACCGAACCTTTGAAACGCACTCTGAGCTCCATCCCTTCGTTGGCTTGACAATCATGGGGAAAGCCGGCAAAAAGTGGCCGCTCGACTGCTGGTCTGTCATAAGGGCGAGCATCTCATCCACGGAATTGACTCTGGCAGTGTGACCGGGAGAATCCTGCAAAAGTCGTGACCGATGCTTATCGACCGAGACCTCAAAAGCCGAAACTGGGGAGGTCGGTAGGTTCAATGCGGTGGCAACCTGCGCGACGACAACAAAGAAGTTGTCTGACAGGGTGAATATTCCATGAATAGGCAGCGGATAAGTCTGCAATGACTTGATGATGCGACTTGCGACACCGGCGTCTTCCGTCATGTCAGTAGGCAGGAAGGCTTCGCGATGCCTTTGGTTCTCGGGAGTTTCAGGCTGAAGCCAGTGGCCTTCATCATCAACTATGACCAAGTCGATTCCAAGACTTTCGGCCGCACGATACACGGGGCCGCCCGTGATCAAGTCAGGACGTCCTCTCACCAGAGCTACCCTCTTGCGGGCAACTGGTTGCGTACACAGCCATGGCGCATTGAGGCGACATGTGAGTTCGCGAGAGAGTCGTACCAGATACGCGGCACGATCAGCTCCTGAAGCACCAGCAGTCAAGCTGGACCACTGCACAATAGCCACAGCCTGCTCAGTCGCATTGATCAAAGCAGTTCCAGTATCAATCATTAACGTGCTTGGATTGCGCTTTCGACGTGAATTGACCCTTTCAGTCGCGAGCAAACCGTTGAATACGGCCTTGATATCAGGACAGCCTTGCAAGCGAATGCTGAAGTAGTCTGATCGGATTCCGTAGCCGTCGCCTGAAAAGAGAAAGGAGAACACGGACGTGGCCGAGTTTTCAGATTTCGCTTTGTTCACGGCCCAGGCAAAACGATCAGAGGAGCTGGCTTGCTGGGAAGAGACTTGGTCGATGACTTTGACATTGGAGTCCTCCTTCGTCGGCTCTATCAGAACGTGTACAGCTGTGAGATTGTCGTGCGGCCGTGCACGCTGCCAGGAACAAAGTCGATATAACCCATGGCCATCTTTGTCCAAAGTTAGTACTTGTAAAGTGTGCAAACAGGCAATGTGCATGATTGGCGACTTACTGGCAAGTTTCTCTTGTGCATGTTCAACTTGAATAATTGTTGAGAACAGCTCTCTGTGAGCGCCCTGTGCAGCAATGGAACCCATATTGTGGTTGTGCTTTCGCTTTCAACCAGAACCGCAAAACCAAGCGTCACTCCTCAAAGGAAAGTGGCTGGGAAGAAGAATGAACTCATCGTAGGCAAAGGCGAGATTAAAAGATTTAGACTAGAAGGACACGAGCCGTGAGAAATCCCCTGAGTCCGTCCTATGAGCACCGACCATGGCATCGGCCAACGACTCGTCCTACCAACACGCCTCCCTACCCATGTTTGCATCACGCAAAAATCTCAATAACGCAATACTCTGTTCTGACATGCAGATGATTACCTTTGATTCCGGCATCCGGAACCCGGCATGTTCTCAGGTTGTTGCTATGTATAGAGAAAGGAGTCTTGATGCTGTGAGAAGCTGCGTCAACTTGGTGAACCGCAATGGTTCTGAGAAGGTTCATTGTCTATCACTCGCCTGCGCGTGAATGGAGTCGACATTGAATTGCTGCTCTCGAGAATATAAAACCATGAATAGATTCTCGTTGAGATTATCGTGTTATTCGTATCAATCACTGTTTTACATCTCCATCCACAACTCACCACAACTCACCACAACTTACCACAACTCACCGCAACTTACCAAACCAAATCTACATCATGGGCCGATTTTCGCTGTTGGGTCTCGGGCGACGAGGCAAGGCCTCCAAGCTCCCCAGCGGCTCACCAAACAGCTCTTCCGAAGATCCGATTCTCGCCAATAAGAGATTTGCAAAGGAAATTGTCAACAAGATCCATCACACTCATGCCTTGTTATGCAAAGAAGCCGACCTGCGTCCCGGTGCGACCGTGAATAAGCTACTTACCGAGCTTGTCCGCACGTGCACCAAGGTCCATGATTCCAATGTTACCCAAGAGGCATGTAAAACCAAGATATTGGGCTCCATGGTGCACCTACTCTTTGCTGTCTACCCGGCTAACAACTTGATAGGTCCTCTCCAGCACCAAACTGCAGAAGATCCTCCCGTCTCTGCGCTCAATGTGCGCCTCGGCAGAATGCTTCCTCGAGGCGCACTGGGCGGAAAAGATTGTCGCAGGCGGTAATCCCGAGAAAGTCCTTGACCTTCTCAAGAGTTTCCCCTACTACGGCAACTACGAGAAGTTGGCGCACCTCGAGCTGTGCTCCATTTGCTCACTGGTCCCCTTCCCGAAAAAGATGGCTTTCATTGGCTCTGGACCTCTTCCACTGACTTCGCTCTGCCTCCTGGACATGCTCAAGAGTGGCATGAAAGGGGTAGGACCAGGGACAAGCGCTACCGTTGGCGACACCCAAGAGGCTCCGCAAAACAAAGTCTCAATCCTCAACGTCGATCACGATTCTGCCGCTATCGGCGTCTCTCAAGAGATTTGCAGAAAGATGGGCAAGCATGGCGAGGGAATGAAGTTCCAGCGCGGCGAAGCAGGTTCTGATAACGTGGATCTCTCCGGCTGCGACGTCGTCTACTTTGCCGCACTGGTCGGCACCACCCAGGCCGAGAAGGAGGAGCTTCTGATCAAGGTTGTTCGCAAGATGAAGCCGGGAGCTCTCATTGTCGTGCGATCGAGCTGGGGCCTGCGAACTTGCCTGTACTCGGAGTTCGATATGGCTAGCAAGGCACTTTTGCGCCACCTCGACATTTCTCTGGTAATCCACCCCTACGGAGAAATCGTCAACTCGATCATCATTGCAAAGGTCAAGCCGCAGCCCGAGGAGAAGTAACTCGAGATGAGTCGCTCAATCAAAAGGCTTGACGTCTTGTATACCTGAGCAAGTTGCCAGGACATAGGCGTTGCCTTAGCACCAGAATTCGGGGCCTTGGCACCAGAATTTGGGGCATGAATCCAGGAGGCTCCGGCTGTCGGAAGTCCTAGTCTCGGAGCGAGACAATGCGTTGTTTTTTGTCCAAGGGTAGCGGGTTCTAGCCTTGTAGACTTGTTTTCACGGATAACTGCACAATAGACGTGTATCGAGATATTTCCCAGTGCAACCTCCTTCGTAGAATGTGGTGTTTGAGATTCCATGTCAAACAGTCAAACTGAATGCGGTGCTGCACACCAAACAAGGGGCTTCGTGAGATCGGTTGGCTCAAATTTCTCCATCGTAGGGACACCAGAGACTCCGTAGGCGATGCATGGCTGCCAGCAAACAGCGCGCACAAAATAGCCGCTTCGAAGTTGACACCTGCAGTATTGGCGTCATACATGTGCTGCAGAATGCTGTCATAGCTTGGGCAACTGAAATGAGACAGGAGATTTATGCCTTGGCAAACCAAGGCCAACATCCATGTCGTTGATCCGACCTTCCTCTTTGATGGGTAAGGGGGTAACCTTGAAGCGCATTATGCCATCTTGGTCTTGTCGGGATTGATGAATGGGGGGTTCAAGGCAAAGGGCTGAAGTCGAGGCTGGTCTCAATGCCAAGTTGCGCTGCGAGAGAATTATGAGAACCCGGACTTTGACCTTGATTGGCTGCAATCAAGTTTCAGCAAAGTATGAATAACTCAAAACAAGCCCAGTTGATAAGTTGGACTTGCGTACTTAGCCGCTGGCAACTTGACCGCTGGCAACTAAAGACGGCAAACCCGGTCGGTGTGCAACATTCAGTCGCGAACTGTCGCGCCGAAAAAGCAAACTGTCCGTGATGACCTGACCAACGGAATGTGGGCATTCCTTCGCGACGTCCAATGTCAAGGACTGGCTGCTTTCGTAGACGGGCTCGCCGAATCGAAGGTTCCCGATTGGTATTACGACGCAAGATGCTTTCCGCCGGCGGTTTCACAAAAGAACCCCAAGGTCCGTGTCCCGAGCCCTGCCAGGCGCCCGCCCAGGGTCTGTGACGGGGGGAGACCCTACCTTACAGCGCCTTCTCGCACCCAGCTGCCTTGTGTGGATGGCGTGGAAGACCGAAGCCCCTCTTTCATAGGCCTTAAGTTAGACGGCAATGCTTCAAGGCTCAACTCTGCTAAGCGCTCAGGTTCCTGCGACTGCGAGGCGCCTGGGACCCCTGGTTGTTCCAGGCTCTAGGGAACCCCCCGTACTGAGAAGCCGACCTTGATTTAGCGTGTTTGTCTCATGGGCCACATCAATGAACCTGGGGTAGTCTGTAGCAACAACTCCCTAAAGACTCCCGACTGGCTTTAATGTTTGCATGACTTGGAGTCTTGATCATGAACAAGCCCTTGACGCTATATCGAACACTCTACAGCTTTCGCAATCACAAGGGTTCCCGGCCTTGCGCTTTGAAGCTCATGGGCTGAGCAGTCTGCCTCTCGATTTGCATCCCGAAGACTCGGCCGCGTCAGTGAGAGGGCGCAAGACTTGCATGGGCAGTGCGCCACCGAGGCCCAGTCTCGCGGATTCGCAGGGTAGTCGACGGCGTCACCATGGAACTTGGCGTTGCCAAAACCCATGAGAATGACAGGCGAGGATTCGAAAAGCGACCGGCGCCGGCGAGGAGTGCCAGCAGCAACTCGATACGAACACGATACCGGGCACCGTCCGGGCCCTCTTACAGCCTGTTTCCTCCCCCAGATAAACCGCTGCCGCCGCTGCCGCTCGCCGCGGAAAAGAGGCAGCGCTCTGCCACGGAGACATCGAGCATCCCCCGACTGAACCCGCGGCCCAGCGTCGACGGCGCCTCGCAAACCTCGACGGCGACTTCTGATATCGAGACTGCGAATTACTCGACTTCCTCGTCCGGCCTGTCGGACAAGGTGCTTACATGGCCGCGATCCGATCCATTGGGCTGGAGCCGGACGACCGACGACTCGTCAAAGCTGCAGTTGGGGTTGGAGAAGCTCCTGACCTCTGACGACAGGCGCCACGGCGAAGTATTCTTCCTAGACTCTTGGCCCACGTACGACATCATCGCCAGCAAGCACGGCAAAGACACCATCAAGATATGGAACACGGTGGACGGGTCTGTCCGAAGCACCGTCAAGTTTCCCGCCTACACCGAGGCGCAGTCCCGGTCGCGCGATTATCTGATTCGCAGCCACTCCATCATCTCCGAGGCGCAGACGCTGATGGCGGTCACGACGCGGTTCGGCCGGACCGTCGAGATTTGGAACTGGAAGAAGAGGAAGTGTCTGCAGACGATGACCGACGCCGACCGGTGGACGACGGGGCAGGGCGCCAAGTACGGCCACGACTGCAGTGCGCTGGCCGTCTACCGCGCATCGAATCATACCATCCACTTTTACACCATGGGGCCGGACGCGAAGAAGCTCACGGAGAAGCGGAAGCTGGACCTCCGGCAGGCAAGGCTGCCCTTCTTGCCGCAGTATCCCGAGCTGGCCATGTCGACAAACAGCTCCCTCTTGGTGGCTGCTGCTGGCCCGCGGCCGCCGAGGCTAGGACACCCGCCTCCGGACAAGGAGACGCTGCTCGTGGCCTGGGAGACGGACAAGGAGGGCGCCGTGTCCATCAAGCCGTTCAAGGTGGTGCGGCCCTGGCAGCACGACGAGATTAGCACCGCCGTGCCCTGTCAGCTAGCCGTCCACGACAAGACGGCCGTGTCGATTTGGATCCCAGCCACCTTTCGAGCAGTCGCCTCGTCCTCGTCTCGAGGCGGGACGGGCTATCACCTGGCGCACGTCTCGGTGCCGTATCGCCATATCCTCGTCTGGGATCTCTCCGACAGCAGCACGCGAACGTTTGCGATCCCAAACTGCCTGGCGTGCATATCGCCCGACTGTCGCTATGTCGCCTACTGCCATGCCAGCGGTGCGGAAATCGGCGCAAGGGGCATCGTGTCCGTGCTGGATGTTCGCGACGGCTCCGAGGTTTGGAGTTGGCCCGACAAGGACGCCCTGGCCATTAATTTTGCGCCAACAGCAGGCTTCGGCCAGTTCGACGACCTCGGCAGCGTCACGGATTTGTCCTTTGCCGGCGACAGCAAGTCGCTTCTGGTCGGCGACAGGACGGGGCGAGTTGGAATATATCGGTTTCAAGGGGGAGCAAGCGGTCCGCGTAATTCAGGATAGAACCTTGATGAAAGGCAACTTGATAAAAATACGTGTATAAACACAATCTACGCTTCAATTAAAACTGAAAAGTGTTGTGCCAAAAAATGGGCAAAGCCGGTCAACTAAAATGGGGATCCAGGTTGGTCCTTTTGGCTCGTTGGTGGAGTAGTGATGCGCAAAAAAGATAAAATCTCCGACAAACTAAGCCCCCTGGGAGATTCGAACTCCCAGTCTTCAGATTAGAAGTCTGACGCGTTAACCATTACGCCAAGGGGGCCTCTACTTTCGCCGCAGCCTAACGCATTATAGATACCTGCAGCAAGACACTCAGATGTACAGTTACTGTCTTGGGCGCATTGTCGGTGCAGTGGTAAATATGAGTCGCAAGTTATCAATGCAAAATCTAGTTACATGAAAGTATTTCCGTCATATGCACGTCACGTCGAATCCTGCGTAGGTATTGTGAGCGTTGTTGGTCCCAAGGCCAAGCATGGATAAGTTGCAATCCTTGGGCTCCTCCCCTGAGCATCGGTAAGTCGAGCCTTCATCAGCCGCATCAGTCGACTCCCAGTACTCGGTCCGAGAATGAGAGTAGCCAAGAAGACGAGGTGGCAGCTGGGGCACAAGATCTGGTAGCAAACCACGTTAGTTTCCTTCCCCCCCTTTGGCAGTTTCATCCTCGGAAGCCTACCATCGGCATGTGTGACGCGATAGAAGTCGCCCGGGTTCGTGTCCGAAGCCCCTGCAAGACTTTCGATATACTTTGCAAATGCACTGTTGCCTACGCGCGGCTGTCCGTACGTGTAGAGCTGCGTCACGTTATAAGGACCGTTCTTGAGCGACGCGTAGGCAAGAACAGAGAGCGCTCCCCCAAGTGAGTGGCCGCTGATGGTTATCGTGTAGTCCGGGTTGTCTTTGAGGGCGGACTCGAGCGCCATCTTGACAGCCGGCTCGATGGAATCCCAGACCGTGGTGAAGCCGGCATGAACCCAGCAGTTATCGGGGCAACTGACGCCAAACTTGATGTATGGTATTGTAAACGCCGAAGCATCCGTCGCCCAGTCGTGGAGACTGTTGGTTCCCGGAATGCCAAGGACAATCTCCTTTGTGCCCTCCATCTTCCAGAGGGCGGCTTGCGTGTCGGTCCACCAGTTTTCTACATACTTGAGAAGCTGGGCGCCATTTGAGGGTGTACACATGCCATTGGCGAGCGCGGCGGAATAGCGAGGGAACGCTGCGTGGTCGACGATTTTTTGATAGACGCCAGGATCGACTAAACACCGATCAGCCCGTCATAGTCTCGATGTGATGCCCGAATCCCAGCTCACCCGGTACACGGTCTATCGCGACAGACGCGCCATGGCCCATGGCCGCTAGGACGCCAATAATCAACAGGAGCATGCTGGCTCGGCTTTACAGTAACAATTGAACAGGCGAGATCGGACGGAACAGCAAATCAGCTCAACAATGGCGACCACCGATTATTTATACGAATGTCATATTTGGGACAGAGACCACAAAGGAGGGGGAATAATCAAGATTACATTCTTGAACTTTTTACAGGTCTTGATCTTTACAAGCCACGAGATGTTGGTGCTACACGTCTGGTCGCATTTGATCGGTCTCGTGTTCAACCGTCGCTACCGTCCGCCGAGGCCCGCGTCAACCCTTGCGGCGTTTGTGCGGTGGCGTGGCTTCTTCTTGAATTCCCGAGCATGTCACCGAGACAGAAACTGAGCACTCTCACTCAGTACCTCAATGACATGATCGATCCCATGGCAAGGGTCAAAGTGCCTGGAAACGCATACAAAGGCAGGCGCTTGCGTCCAACGAACGCCGAGTGGCTCAGCATCAAAGCCTGCTCGTGCTTGCGTGAGGTCCTAGGATTCTCGAATCTTCAACATATGGGTTCATTCGTCATTCGGAGACGCCAAGAGATCCCGGTCTGTCATATTTTACATCGCCCATGTCTCTCTACGTACAAAGTAGATGCACCGAGACATCAGCGTAGCTTTGACCTTCGGCTTCCAGGCAATACCTAATGGATGCACTGGGGTGTGTAACTTTTATGCATAATTGCTTCTAGAAGGCCGTGCTTTCATGTACAGGTAAGACAGCCTCTTTCGCCTTTCAAAGGCCCCCTTAGAATTGAACGATAAATGAATTAGTTCCATGCAGTTATAGACCAGGCCTAATGTCGTTCGTTAAGGGACCATAGTTGAGTCCTTGTCCATGCCGTACAGCCACCTATGGAAATGGCGTTGCAGCGCCACATTGATCCGACAGACCACCGACTTGACAGGGAGATGCTGCAACAACCAGTAAGATGCCCATCCTATTGTTTTGTTCCGTAGAGTTTCCATAGCATGCAGTGTGCACTGCATTCCTTGTAGCATCCCTACCCCAAACACCATTTCTGCTACTCATTGACCGTTTAGTTAAATTCTCGAAAGCATTTGATCCTAGGCATATGTATAGTGCGTCAAAGCTCATTAGTTATCTGCGTTTCAATCTCTCCCTGAACAACAATTCAGGATTGGGAGCAGAGTTGCCTTGACCGGAGGGGCAGCTAGAAATTAGAATCATGACTGGAGTCATTTGATGTTCCGGCATGGCAAAGTGCCGCATGGCCCCGAGGTGCCGTTTCATGTTGTTTTGGTGCAGATTTGCGAAGAAAAATGCATACTGGAGCTGAAGAAGCTTGGCAAGTTGAGTTTCTCGGTAGCATGCTGATCTTGTGAAGGGAGAGAATTCAGGGTTTACTCTCTATGGGCTGATATAAGACCCCTGGCCGCCCGGGAGGTTCTGGGAGATGCTGTAATAAGCAAGGTGCTCTTGAAACGCGGCGGCTGCAGTATTGATCGAATCTTGTCACAGTCAACTACATGACAAATAGCATCAGATGAGCCCGTTGCAACAGGTCTGCCACTTGGAGAGCAACATCTCAACGATCCAGTCAATGTACGCTGCCACGAACTTCGTCTTAGTCTACTAGTTAGGAAGGTCCTAGAAGGTCCGGAGCTCGGCCTCTATTGTTCCAGCGGCTCGAGCCGCCTCAAGAGCTTGGGATAGCTTCATCTTAATCTCTAGGAAGCGGTCTATCGAACTGATGCCCAACGGCTAGCCGCTGGTTGCTAGTGTAAGACAGGACGACCTCCGCGAAGTCACGGACCTAGCGCCTCGTTAGAGCCCGCCCGGCCTCTTCGATAAGAATCTAGTTCTTAAGAAGCTCTTCTTACACGGCAGTTAGCTTTTGCTCGGGTTCCTTAGCTACCGGAAGTCCCGGCGACCGCGCACCCACATCAAACATGAAGATTTCGCACTTCACACCGCTCCACCAGAATTGACGTTCTACCACGAATTCTAGACTCATTAAAGCCGAATTTTCGCTATAACGCGCGTAAACGCCGACCGAGAGGATGCTATTAAAGATGCGGTCGAAAAAGCCTAAAGCGGACTCTTAATCCGGTCCGCCGCTCGCTCATATAGACATCCGGAGTCTAGACTACGTAGCCGACTCGGAGGGTTATAGCTACTTCCGGTAGCTAAAGAACCCGCTAAACCTCGTGAAATGCCTTAGCTATGCATCCAACATCGAACCAAATCAGGATCGTATCATTCTGACTTCAAGCCAAGTAGGCGGTGCTCGGGAGCTCATGAACCCAACTACTGGGCAGGATGCCTCGTCCTTTATAGGTATCGTAACCTTCTAAATACCTTCGTACCCTGGCCTTCGCCTTCTATACCCCTGTTTACAGGTATCAGAAGGGTCTAGTTACTCAGGGTTGACAGGGCGTCCTCCGTGGCGCCCTAACCAGGTTCGTGATGCTTTCAATTGTCAGGGCTAGCCCGGAAAGGCTTGGTGTTTTACTCACCGGCTCCTTCCAACACTATCCCATCCGCATGAGCCCTTGTATGCAACGATAAATTACCCTACCGCCGCAAGTTGGTGACACTGCGGTTGGTACCGGACGGGCCCTGCAAGCAGCGAGTCCTGATATACGCCCAACGTCGAAAATAGACGAGACAGGGTGGGAGTGGGCGTTAGATATTTATTAGGTCTAGTTATCAACTAACGGGCTCCTACTATTTACCAACGGGGAGTAGGGCGGATCATAGCTTTACGTATTTTAATTAGTTGCTATATTCGTGCTTCTAGCTACACTTCGAGCTATACTTTAAGCATTGAATTCGAGCGCCGTAGGCCGCAATAGAGATACGGAAAAGCATACTCGAGCGCCCGAGCTAGTAGGGGGAGGGTCCCCCTTAGGGAGCGGCCCTACTAGGAGAGGTAAGCACGAAGATAATTCCTCTTGCGTAGTAGTGGCCTTTGCCTTATGCAGCCTCTACTAGTATAGCCTTTGCTAGTGTACGCCTCTATTAGTGTGGCCTCTGCTGGTGTAGCATCTGCTGTTGGTGGCCTTAACCTTCCTACTGTAGTAGTATATACCGAATACTTTGTCTATATACCTCCCGTTGGTAAATAGTGGGAGCCCGTTGGTTGATAACCAGGCCCTATTTATTCTCGGCCACCTGCTTGAAGATTCGAGAATACTGCCTTCGTGATTCACTCAGCGTTTCTTGATAACCCTCAACGATTTGCTTCTCGTTGACATCATGTGTGAAGCTGTAGCATCCCCGCGTGCGGAATGGGAAAAACGCATCTCGACATTGATCCAAGAGTCCAAGACGCACCAGTCGACATACCTTGAAAAGATTGGAGGCTTCCAAGTCTATATCCATCCCACGGTCTACTCACCTCGATACTTCCCAGAGACATTGTGGTATGGGACTCAGCTTCCAGCCATTGTCAAAGGGCGATCTTTTCTTGAAGTCGGCGTTGGTTCCGGCCTCATTTCTCTTCACCTAGCGGCATCTGGCTCGCACGTGGTCGGCGTTGATATCAATAACCATGCCGTTGAAATTACACAGAAAAACTTTGCCGCCAACCAGCAACTCGGCAAGTTTCTCGTCAGTGACATCTTCGACAGGGTTGATGAAACCTTTGACTTCATCTTCTGGAACCACCCCTGGCAATACGACTCCAACGTCTGCGCAGAGTTAAAGTCGGAGAAAACGCTCGACGAAGATTACGTTTTATTGAAACGCTTCATCGCTGAAGCGGCAAGATACCTCAACAGGGGCGGATCGGTTTTATTAGGCACAAGCTGCTTTGCTGACCAAGACGCCATGGCGTCGATTTTCCAAGCAAACGGTTACTCTCAGGAGGTCATTCGGGTAGGACAGAAGCCCATAGGCGATTCAGTGATTGAGGAGTACTACATTATACAACTGCAGAAGGAAACTACGAAGCTTTAAGGTCAAGTGTGTGGTATCCGGGGACATCACGCCCCTAACGGCTCCTACATGTATGGTTGGGTTAGCTGCGGTCGAAGATAACCTCGCGTGCTGAAAATATAGCCAACTCGTTACGGTACTTGATTGATATGCCACTACTTTGTACTGACGGAGCAATAGCATGCAGTGTTGGGCAAGTCCCACTACAGATGTCGCACAAGCGCCCCCTTTAAACTGCGCGTTGTGTTCGCAATTGCTTCTTCCACCGGGAGTCTTTCGACGGAGCTGGCACCGTAAAACCCATGCACTTCTTTTGTGCGACTCATGACATATTCGACCTCCTCGATCGTCGCAATCGGGCCCCCATGGCATAATACCAAGACCTCGGGGTTGATGTCGGCCGCTGCGTCTCGGATGTCTTGAATCAAGGCCACGCATTCATCCAGCGTCTTTCCGGACTTCGCGCCAATTGTCCCATTTGTGGTCAAGCCCATGTGTGCGACAATAATGTCGGCGCCAGCCGATGCCATCTTGCGGCTCTCTTCAACGGTAAAGACATACGGAGTCGTGAGCAGGTCCATGGATCGGGCGGTGCGCACCATGTCAACTTCCAAATCATAGGACATGCCCGTCTCCTCGAGGTTGGCGCGGAATTGGCCATCGATGAGGCCGACGGTAGGAAAGTTTTGGATGCCTGCAAACCCCATGTCCCGAAGAGTCCTCAAGAAATTGGGGATATCCTTAAAGGGGTCTGTGCCGCACACGCCGGCCAGAACGGGCGTGTGTTTCACCACAGGCAGTACCTCGCTTGCCTTGGAGAAGTCAGAAAATGACAAATGCGCAACCAATCGTGGCTATAAGAAACGCGTAAAGAAACCTACCATCTCGACCACTACGTCGTTGGCGTTGCCATACGGCATCATTCCGCAAAGCGACCCGCGGCCGGCCATCCTGAAGCGTCCGCTATTGTAGACAATAATGAGGTCTCCATCGCCAGCTTCGATTGACTTTGCCGAGAGCCCTGTCCCGGCCCCTGCGCCAATAATTGGCTTGCCAAGAGCTATTTGGGCGCGGAGATTGGCCAGGATCTGTTGTCGGTCCGTGGGGGGTGCCATGTTGAATCCTGCAGTTTTCTCACGAGCGAGCTGAGTGCTCATATACAAGATCCTTGGTTCCTTGTTCTTTCGAGTCAGAGATTGCGCAGTTTTTATGGCGGCGCAGAGTCACTGAATGATTCAGTGCTCAGTGGTTGCGAAAAAGGGATCGGGAAGCGGATCAAGACGGAAATCTACGCCACTTCGGCCATTTTGTCCGAAAAAGCCCAGCCCCGCCTGAGCATGGCATCATCATCATCATGCAACTGCGCGGCCTGAAGCCTGGTACTTCGTAGAGCTTGTCGTCTTGGCTCTGGTGTTGAATCAGCCCTCAACATGGCTTGTACGAGCACCCATGGCTGAGCCGAGAATACCGGCGGGTTTCAGTGCTTTACTTCGTACATATAGGCCAAAATAAACATGGAAAGTATTATTTATGGTTAAGGGATTGATACAAAGCATGTCCCGGCAGAGCTTCATCCATGTTGGTAACATGCCTTGCTTGTTCAATGTTGCCATCGACATTTACGTTAATAGCCACGGATCACTCGGAGAACACGTATTCAAAGACCCAAGAGTCGGCGACAAGCGATTACGGGCGTCTTCCCTCAATAGGCAGACTCCCGCATGTTCAATAATGTTCAGGATCCAGCCTGACGCGAAGTGGAGGCGATGAATGTGCGTCCATCCTTGTTCACGATTGGCCTGCCGATGCTGCATGTTGCGACGGCGATGACGTACTCTGCAAAAGGCTTGTCGCTTTGTACGGATTACTGTTCTCAGTGAGTTATAATCCGAACCATTCCTGGTTTCCCCTCATCATCAACACCAAAAGGGCCGTGACTTCAGACCAGATCGACCCATGGCGTCCACTGCGACAGTGGCTCTTATAGGCACGTTCGATAGCAAGGAGGGCGAGCTGCTCTTCCTGCGAGATCGAATCGAGGACAGTCGATTGGCCAAAACACTCCTCATTGACGTGGGCCGATTTACTGATGCGACAGATGACATTGCAATTTCTCATGCGGACCTGCTCCGGGAGCACGGCGGTGGCCAGGAGGTGTCTCGCCTATCCAGAGGAGAATACTCGAATCTGATCTCACAATGTGCCGCCGAGGCCGTGAAGGAGCTGTATCGGAAGAAGCACATTGACGGCATAGTCTCAGCCGGAGGATCAAGCGGAACCTCCATCGCTTCTAGGGTTATGCGCGACGCTCTCCCCCTCGGATTCCCAAAATTAATCATCTCGACAATGGCTGGCGGCAACACCGGACCAATTGTCGGAGAAACGGACATTATGTTGATGAATTCAATCGTCGACGTGGCAGGGCTAAATGCGATTCTACGTGAGGTATTAAGAAACGGAGGAGCGGCAATCGCTGCAGCGGCATCGGCATACGCCGCAAGCCGTAATAACGAGACATCCCTCCCGGTCGCCGTGCAGAAAAAGCGTGTGGGCATCACAATGTTTGGCGTCACGACTCCTGGCGCAGATGCCATTAGGTTGCACCTCGAGTCAAACCATCCCATTGAGACGTTTGTCTTTCACGCCACAGGGAATGGAGGCAGGGCAATGGAACGCCTGATCCAAGAAGGGAAGCTGGATGCCGTTCTCGATCTGACTACAACCGAGATCTGTGACTTAGTTATGGACGGAATCCTCTCTGCTGGCCATGGACGACTCGACGCCGCTGCAGAAGCAGGTATTCCCAATATAATTTCGCTCGGGGCAATCGAGATCGCAAACTTTGGGCCTCGCGATTCGGTTCCGGAGAAATACTCGAAGCGCAGGCTCCACGAGCACAATTCCCTAGTAACCCTCGTGAGGGCATCAGAGAGGGATTACAAAGAAATTGCGAGTTTCATTGTTTCCAAGCTTCTCAAGGCTAAAAGGCCGGACATGGTCGAGATCTGGATCCCCCGAGGTGGTACCAGTATGTTGGCTGTACCCGGAGCCGCTTTCGAGGATGCCAGCTGTGATGAGGCCCTGTTCAGAGCGATCCACGAGGGCCTGGACGGAAGTGGAATCAAAGTAGTCGACGACGAAAGGCACATAAATGATGAAGGATTTGCGCGGGATATTGCTGATGCGCTTCTGAGAAAGATGGGCTTCTGAACGAGGTCGGATCGCACACATGTAGTGGCGACAGGCTCAGCGTTTCCAGCAACAACATCGGGTGAGTTTAGTGGCCTTGGAAGTCCAGGCCTGAGAAAACCTTGAACGGGCATACTGGATCTAGTTTAGGCCTCAACTATCATTGGGGACCAGTGATGAACCATTGAACGGGGAATAAATTAATCATGATTCAATAACCCGAGCGACCTGACCGACGGCAAAGCACAAGGCCACGCGACGCCAACGTTGGCCGGACGGGCTATTTAACTATATATCATTGATGATTGACGCACTTACATCTGGTAGATATTGCTTCAATTATTGGGAACTCGTTCATGTTAGTTGGTAACTGATCTCTATCATTGTTTCAAAGACAAAAGTCGAGGAAGGTTCAAAAAATATGTCACAAAAGAATGCTCAAAGTACCAGACATATACGCCTGTCCAGTAGGAGACTCATACCCGTCTGTGTGAAACTCTCGTCCAGGCTTTAGGTTCTTGCTGCTTCTCCGTAAGCTCTGGTAAGCTTTGCGATGCCATGGCTCATTAATTTGTCTGGAAGCTTGCGACGGTACCGCAGAAGTTATTGCGATTGTCCGCATCCAAGACCGCGGGCTTGCCATCTAGCGTTATCATGTTGACACTGGCCTTGGTGCTGACACCAAGGAAGCGAACGCTCGAGTCGTCGACAGCAATCATGTGATCCTGGCAGTTGTTGGCCTTGACACACTCCTGCGTGTAGTTGTCGAAGAAGCTGTAGAGGCCGGTTCCATAGACAATCACATTCTTCGACTTGTGGACCCGCATGCCCCAGGTTCGTGCGCAACCGGACGACTCGGATGCATTTGAGGGGCAGTTGGAGAAATCGGGGTCCGTGTATGTGGCATTGAACTTGAATGGAACCGTGGCGTCGGGGTTTCCTTGGAAGTAGGCCGTCTCAGCCTGAATGAAGCCCATGAAGACATTGTCGGCGTTGTTCAACTGGTAGTTGGACAGGACATTGTGCTCGGAGGCTGTTCCCCAGAGCCAAGCGCCCTGAGTGCTCTCAATCAGGATTCCACGGCCGTTGTAAATGGTGATTTGAGCATCATCGGGATGAATCGCAGGATCAACACCGTCGAATTCGTGGTCGGCAACCCATGCCCAGACGTTTTCGAGGTAGGGGCTGGCAGAGGGTGTCACATGGAGTAGCATGAAGGCTCCTCGGCAGTCCATGTTAACCTCTTGAACATCTGGCTTCTTGACGCATTTATCGATTTGCAGGTCGCTTCCAGCAGCGCCTCCGATGCGGAAGTGGACGTCAAACAGCCCAGCGGAGCCTTTGGAAGCGCCGGCCACATTGAACTCAACCATGATGGCGCCCGGCTGGGGTCCCTTGGTCACAAACATGAGGTCTTGTATCTCGACGTTGCCGACATCACCCGGTTTACCGATGCGGAAAACCGGCTTCGGATTCTCCTCGTCTTGGAACGTAGAGTTTCCGCCGGCCACGATAAGGGGCCAAATCTCACCCACGATTTTGACATTCTTGGGGATATCGATGGTATCTGTGACGAGGTATGCGCCGTGGTCGAAGTAGACAATCTCGCCCCTGCGAATGCAATGAAACAGTCGCTGAAGGGCTTTCGTATCGTCCGTGACACCGTCGCCCTTGACGCCCCGTGACTTGACAGACACAAACTTGGAGGCAGGGACGTCCAGGTACTGAGGCTTGCTCTTGGTAACGATGTTGCCGTTGCTGTCCGTCAGGCTGGCAGGACGGTTGACGGCGGCTCCAAAGCCCTGAACTTTCTCAGCAGAGGCGCCAGTGTAGGATTTTCCTTGAGACCAAAAGTCAATCTTCTTGTTGCCCTCAAGAGCAACGGCTTCTCCCCTCATGTTGACGGCGACTTCGACGTTCGAAGACATGTCGACGTTCTCGAGGACAAGGGTGCCGTTGGTTTCCGACTGATTCGGATCGTAGAGAGTGGCAACGCCGACCTTGGTGTTTGAGATTTTGCTGTCGAAGAGCACAACGGAGCCGACGGATGATATGCCGGCTTCTTTGTCGCCGTTGGCCATGTTGATACCCACCTCGCAACCGTCGATGGATACTCCGTGGAAAGTCCACAGCCAGTTCCAAATCATGTTGATTGCAGTATGGCAGCCGTTGAATGTCAGGTTTCGTGATGTGTACTGCTGGTTTCCCACGTTCATGCCGTACTTGCCGCCGGTAAACACAAGGTCTGTCATGAATCCACCTGAGCCCTCCTCGATGAAGATGCCCTGCTGAGCAGGACCACCCTCAACATGCTTGTTCATGACAAACTCGATGTTCTGCAGTGAAGTGGCCTGCGCGACGGGCCAGTGAATGCCGGTGATATCCTCCTTCGCTTCGGTCATGTCAATCCGGAAATTTCGAATTTGTCTGAAAAAGTTGTCTCGGCTTCGCCACCACGTCTTGCCATTGGCTCCGTACGGGGCAGCATCGATGGACCAAGGTCCCTTGAAGTCGCGGCTGACCTTGATGGTAGGAGGGTTTCGTGCATCGCCAATGAGGTGCGTGTAGTAGAATGGGATGATGGACTCGCTGATGAGGTATTCGCCAGGCGGAAAGTAAATAATGGCTGGCGTGGTCGTTGAGGAGTTGCAGCCTTGACCACACCGTCCGCCCGAGGCTATCGCCTCGTTGATGAACTTGGTATCGTCTGTCTTTCCATCACCTTTGGCTTGGAAATCTGCCACGTTTCGGAATACTTTGTAGCTGTCCTTGTTTTCGGCATACGGAGCAAAGCCTTGGCGTGTGATGTTGGCCATCCACCAGGTTGAGCCCGCGGCCACATCCGCAGGACCATCCCGAGCCGTGACGGTTGCTTGTACCGGCTGGGACAGCTGCAGGGCCACACAGGCCGCGGTTAACAGAGCTGGAACGACCATTTTCAGCCCCTGAGTTGATTGAAACTGAAAATGTATGAAAACAGGTGGGGTGAAGAAACCTCCAAGATGGAAGAAAAGAGGTCGGAGGATGTATGACTGTGACCATATATGGAAGGGCGTGTGATCTGCCGTAAAGAAGGCAACAACATCAGTGCATGTATGACTCGCACATTGCCTCTCTCTTGATGATGGAAATGCAACCTCCCTGCCAAGGCATAGCAACTCATTTATTGCAGCCACCAGCAGAAACCTCAAAGTACAGGATGTGACTGTTCGCATAAAAGCACCGTCTGTATCTGACCGGCTTCCTTGCTACGCAGCAGACGGTACTACGTAATCCACTCGCGATATTGGCCATCTCTGTACCACGACGGATGTCATGGGGATGTTAATGCGAGTGAATGTTTGCGAGGCGCAAGCGATGCCTTGTCCTGTCTGGTTGTTTGGGAGGGTTCGTACTGTAGCGAGAGAGCTGGAAGTCGAGAATGAGCATCAGAGACGATCCGAAAGTGTTCGCTTCAGCACGGCCGATAAACATACAGTAAATACATTCATGTACGGAACTGTTCCGTGAACTGCATTGTGATCCTGACTGACAGACATACCTGTTGGCATTGTCTAAACTTTATAATACAGTTGCAGGAATAGCCCGTGGCCGAGCCAATTAGACTCGCGATGCTCCTGATGATGTGTCGCGTACACACTGACATAAGGGATGACAGAGATGGAAGTGTGGAGAGTCGCGACTATTACAACAACTGCCCCAAATATTGCGGTTCGATGACAAATTGTGGCTTTGCAGCTTATAATGACGGGATGAGAGAGAGGGCGAGTAATGGGTCGTCTTCTAATCATTCGCTGAGCTGTTTGTGTGAAGATGTGATCAGCGAACCGTGACATCCCACCGACTAGGCACGTACATACTGAATGGCTTATCGTTCAATTGCTAATAATTCGGGTCTTGGAGAGCTGAGCCTTCTTGGGAAAGTCTGGCGCGCGCGGGTTCTTCCAGGCAATTGCGGTGAATTGAGACGGCGCCGCCTGCTCGTGACCAGCATTGAAGTTATCTCGGATATCTCATCGCCTCAACTGATGGGAAGGACAAGGTCCCCTCTGGACAAGGCGAATCGCAAACCGCGCAGAGCACTACGACCTGCAATGGGACGATCAAGGGTGGAAAAGCGTGGGTTCAGCTCAGTTGTTTCATCCATTGTCGTTATTCTCTGTGAGCGCGGGTGTCTTTGAGGCGCTTCGATAGAGGGCCAAGCGCAATCCGAGACATCGTGCTTCGAACATGAAGTGGGCGTATCTTGCATATGGAATAACTAGGATCCAATATCGGTTGGCAAGTATTAGGTTGTCACAAGATCGTCACATAGAGTACGTTGTTTCATCTCATATCAATGATGTCCTGGTTCTTGTGCATGTCCTCACATACTGTACGAGGAGTCCCAGGTGTCATCGGCTGTTATTGCATCGCGCGGGCCGATGAGATGTGACGCCTTCCAGTTCAGCTTGGCTCACTTCAGTCAATGTCAACGCATTGCCTGGTGTCTTCGGCGGTCGAGGATCTTGACATCGTCAGGCAATGTGCCCAATTGCGGCGCGGCCGCTTGGCCATAATGACTTACAGACTAGGTTTGCATTGTCATGGCAGGCCAGATTGGGATGTGAAACTCGGCCACGAGCGCTTGAAGTGAGACCATTTCTGAAACCCGGGCCGTGGTGGAAAAGTGCACAGCACCGAGCGCTACTGGCACTTTGAAACTCCCCATGAGTTCCATCCAACCTTAAAGTCATTCTGCTCCCCTACATGTAGTCATGAAAATCTGATCTTTTTTCTTCCTCTTCTCTTCTTCTTCTCATCTTCTTCTTTCATCGGCGGGCCCGTTCACACTCTCTTTTTATTGGTACCATATCAGAACGCATAAGGGTTCCTTCCTTCGCCTTGAGTCTATTTGCAGTCCGGCCACTTGCAAGATGTTCAAGTCAAAGTACATGACCCTGTGCGTGCTGCTCGTGCTCGCTATTCTTTGCATATCAGTTGTCGAAGGTGCACCCCAAAACAACCGAGGTAACGGCAACGATAATAACGGCAATCGAAACGGCGGGCGGAAAGGCAATGGCAACGGTAACGGCAGAGGCAACGGCGGAGGCAATGGCGGAGGCAATGGCGGAGGCAATGGCAACGGGAGAGGCAACAAAAACAAAGCTAATGCCAATGGGGGAGGAAATGGCAACGGAGGCGGAAAACAAACACCGCGACAGAAGGCCATCGCAAAGAACAAAGAGGGCATAACTAACGACAATGGCATCACAACGCTGGACCAGACGGTTGAGATAAAGTAAGTGCTCAGTCTTGGCCTTCAACTACTTCGAAGTCAAGCTAACCGTAACCCAAAAGCGGCCTTCCCATCCGGTATCGGGTCAGCGCTCCTGCGGAGCAGTTCACACAAGCATCCGGTGTCCAGGGAGGTAATGCTTCTCCGGGCAACGCCGGCCAGATGGGCATGAATGTCCTGCTGCACGGCGATGGTGGCCAGTCATTCTTCGCCTTCCCCAACAAGGGTGTCCAGGACAACGTCATGGGTGTTGCGGTCTTGACTCCGGACGAGAAACTTCGATGGGGTGGCGGGAACAAAAACGGCCAGGAAAGAGCAGATGGAGAAGCACACGCACAGGCTGTTTCGGACCTTATCACCAAAGAACTCCCCAACATGGTTGCCTTCAACAAGTCAGACGTCACCTTCACCGGCGTGAGCGGTGGCTCTCTCACACTTGCCGGCTACTTCATGCCAGCACACATGGGGCAGTTTCCCAACACAAAAGTCATGTTGCTATGTGGCGGCATGGCACCGCAAGTCGACTTTTCCAAAGACTCTGCGGCGGCCATGGAAAATACCCGGATTCACTTCCAGTCAAGTACAAAAGAACTCAACTCTCTGCAGAAAGAAATCCCTCAGTCCATCAAGGCATACGAAGCCATGGCTCAGCAAGTTGGAATGAGCAACGACCAAATCAACAGACTCCAGACCGTCGACAATACTCCGCAAGGCGGACATTGCGCGTTTGACGGCCAAGACTTTAATAGCGGCGTGCAACTCATGGCCGACAACTTCAGAAACGTCATGCTTCCTGATTCTACCGGTGACATCCGGGAGATTGGCAACGTCATGACGGGAGTGGTGGGCAACGAGAACCCGAAGTTCCAGCCAGGTGAACGATAAAGGAGAACATGACAAGTTCGAAGTCAATTGGAACCATTAGACCATAGCCTATAAAATTTATTAAACCATACTGTAACACATAAACCGAGCCACGTACCCGGTTCAAAGTCTCGTAAATATGCATTTTAGTTGACACTACTTCGTACATATTGATAGCTACATATACATGTACGGGCGACACAGCACAGACAACTCCATGCAATTTGCTATATAACTATACACGATGACTGAAATAAGCTGAGTTGCAGTTGCGTAAATACGGTTAATAAGGCTCCTTTCATATCCTGTCATTGACTCATTGCGGTCAGTGTTCTCACGTGGCCTCACAATAACGGGTAAGATTGAAGCCCAACCACGGAAGGAGCCCAACGATTTGGGAATGTGAATAATACATAACCTGTCCTAGAGGGTGTCATAGATAGAATAGACCTGTAGCCGTAGCTGACTTAACATTCACACCACGATGCGAACCTATCCAGGCGAGTCGAGTGCATTAGGTGTATTCATAATCTGATATTCTCTTCAAAGTCGTATTACTACTTCATGTTCATTATCGATATTAAATAAATTTGGCAACGCTTGGTGTTCGCATTTGTCTTGTGGCATCTTGAGGAATTAAAACTTGTGGATCTGGCTCTTTTGGAAGCCAAGCTGTTGCAATATGCCGGGGGTTCCCCAACTGCCTACCAACGACTTCTCCATGGCCGGTGGACCAGACACGAACGCCATCGTGTCTTGAGACTTTGGCAATGGTATAACCTCTTGGAGTAACTCTTTCGTGATATATCCTTTGCGATGTTGCGACTCTATCGTTGGTTGACTGACTGCGTATACCGCCTTGAATCGGTTCGGATAGTGTTCTGCCCAGTAGTTGAATTGGTCTTCAAAAATGACGTCGTCGTCGTTTCGAACACCAAACACAATTGTCACGGCAGTCCTGTCCTCTGGATTAAACATGATGCCTTGAACAAGCTGATAGATTGGCGAAATGCCACTTCCGCCAGCAATAGCTGTGATGTGCCGTCTAGCGTTGGGCTTCCATGAGTATCCGGGCAATGCTGCCATAAATAGCAGAGTCTGTCCAGGTGCCATGGAATGCAGATGAGTGCTGGCTTTGCCGGTAGGGTAGCGCTTGATGAGAAGATCCAGGTATCCTTGCTTGTCTACATCTTTCGGTTAGGGCTGGGAAAAGGCGATCCGTCATAGAAGCGCATTCAACTTACCCGCAGGGCTGATGGGAGTATATGGTCGGATCACGGGAAGCATTTGGCCTTTCGGGAAAGACATGGTCAGAAGTGTCGCTATCCGCACATGTTAGCCTTTGACTTGCCACGACTTCCAAGCACCCTTCATCTGGAAGATTGATCCTCACATGTAAGTGGAAGTCCACTGATGGCCTGCTTGCTTGGGAGATAGAAGCGAAGGCGCTTGATGTCGGGACTGATTGACTTTGATCCCTCGAGCTTCAGCGTCACGAATGCCGGCCCCAGGCCAAAGATCTTGGCGTTTCCATTGGAGTCTTTGCGGCCGGTCCACAAGAAGTAGACCAACAAGAAGCCGACGATGCCAAAGAAGAAGAGGACGACAAGAATGACCGGAGTGATGATACTAAGCGACATCTTGTTTAGCTTGATCAAGCCGACAACGATTCACGAGATGTGAGTTACGGCGAATCGATTTGACAGATTTGACAGATTTGACGAAAAGCCAACCGCCAGTAGCACTACTGGGCTTTATCTATTGCAAGTCCTGCACTGCAATTGCACGTCTCGCCCGTGACACCCAACGTACACTAGAAAATCTTCTTCCGCGGAATGATGCTCAAGCGTTGGCATCCGAGCGTTTTCAACATGCTGGCACATGCATGAACAGCGAACGGGAATAGCACAGTTTAAAGGGATCGCAGCGTCGAGGAGGGAACGAAACGGACGCGAAACGCACCCGCTGCCTACATACCACCAGCAAGGTCGTTTCCCTGCTTTGCGTATGCTCGCGCACAGATGTAAAGGAGACGGTACCGACCTTGATATTACCTTGAACCTGAAGTGGCCGTTCAGCGTTGACCAAGAACTACGTCTCAAGGCCGGATTGGGGTTGGTTTCGCTCGGGCTTCTGTCAAAGAAACCCGAATAGCCCCGGTGTCCAAGTTCCCGGTTTCATGCCCGCGTTCCGCGTTCCGACACTTGTGTCATGTCTAAATTTGGAGACTGCGAGGCCTCACGTCAGTCACCCTTGACAGGCCGTTTGGCGTTCGAGGCTTGCGAGGCATTGGCCATAAGTTTGAATTGTTTCCGTCGCTGGCGGGGGCACGGGATTTCTTCATGCCTCAGCAGCAGGGGAGTGACCCTGGGAACGGTGGGCCGACGGGGCAAACACCTTAACTTACAGGGCATAGCAACTCCCCGCAACGGACTCGGCGAGTTTAAAGTCGTCCGCTCGGAATAAAGCCCACGGGTGAGCAACTCTCGACAACCCCCAAGACTTATCTGACGCTACAGACGCACTGATCCATTGTTCAACCTGAGGATGCCGCTCCGAACGAGTCGTTCGCGAACCGAGTTCAATGATAACCTACGAATTGGGTTGAAAGAGCTACTGTGGAGCAATTTGAACCAAGTTCGATCATCATGCTCGCTACCAAGTTCAATTCTTTGCGCTGGGTATTCCGATACCGCAAAATGCGGTCGTCTCTGGATTGCCAGTAATTGATACACTCACTAAACATTGAACTCCAGTGAGACCCATTGTTCCGGTGACAAAGTCTTTCGTGGTGTTTCCCGTTGACATCTGGTAGCATTAAATTGAACTTCAATTGGCACCATTGAAGCAACATGAACTCGAAAGACCTTTTTTGCCCTAGAACATGAATAGTTACTTTGCGTCCCACTATCGCTTTCCGGCAATACTAAGAACGTGATTATTGAAAGGTTGACCTAGGATGGAGGCGAGGAGACTTAATGGCGCGCAGTGGCTGTGCTGCGAAGTGATGGGCGCCAACAACAGACAACAGGCGTTTCAGCCAGTAAGTTACATGTGATGGGCCTCGTAGCAAATAGCAAAAGCTCCCTCGAGTACATGTTGCTTTACGTTCTCGACAGCTTCCCATCTCACATCAGGTAGGGCAGCCTTTCAGGTGTAGCTTCGGGCAGTTTTGACGCATGCTTGAACTCTGCGACGCTATAGTGTCAGCCGTCTGGTGACTTGGAGCCATGCACACTTAACGTACAAGTAGCGATGCTTCGTAAAGCCAAAGCGACATATCCGCTCAACTACCCGAAAACGTACCATCTTCAAGGCTCTTGCAAGGATTCAAGAATCTCGCTCCTGGATCGTCAAGATCATGAGGGCAGATCTAAGCAATAGGTCCAACCAAAAGGCGCAGCCACCACTACATGGGTATCTACAGATTGTGATCCTTGAGCATAGTCTGTCTAGCGGTGCGTGTTGGATAATCATCACTCATTTTTACGGCCTGAACCTTGCCTTGCGATAATGCATGGGCCGGGCATTCATTCCTCTCACCGTTGGTCGCAAGTTTGGGATGGACGGCATGTCGAAGTGCAAGTAACAGCGTGCGATCTCAAAGACCAGACTTCAAAGTGATGAATCCGAGAAGGTGTTCCTCCGAAAGTTGCGCACGTAGCACTGAGATTGAGGTGCCAAAACCGACTGGAGCCGACTTACAACTCAAACTACGACGCCAGACCAGACGGTTGCGGTCACACGCCATCCGGTTAATAAGGCACGCTGTAACTTATAAGTCTCATACAGTGTAGCACCGGTACTCGGGCTGAGACCAGCCGCAATGCGGGGGAACATGCAAAGTATTGACAACTGTAAATCTGGGGTTAACTTCATTGCTCGCAATAATCTTTCCGAAGGCTCGTTGGGAGCATTGTCAGCAACCACAAGTAACACTTGCCAATGGCCTTTCTCATGGACGTTGCCCTGCTTGCCGCGCGCAAAGTTCGTTATGAATCTTAGTGCGGGACTGTAAAGCACATAGCTTGAGCGCAAACAGCAGTGACGGCGGCAGCAGGTGGATGGTGCAAACCTCGGCACGTCGGGATAAAGTTGAGAGCAAGGTGCTCGCAACAGGCAATTGGTACGAGCTCCGGGGTCTCTTGGCAAGGCACAACCTACAAGTGGCGGTTTTGCACCTCAACTGAAACTTGTTGCATTGTACGAAGTCGACTGCGGTCCGCATAGATTGCTTGAACCGGGCAACGCAAGCGGGCCAATGGAAACCGCCATGTATACGCCGCTTCCAGAACCCACGGCAGTTCCCCTCTGTCGAAGCCCTTGTCTGCTTTCTAGCCCCTTTTCTAAAACGCGCTCGGTCACAAGGGCGGCGGCATTCACATCAGTCTGAAGACTGGAGCGGGTCTGGTGGAGAACGAGATTGTCACTGAAACTCCTGCCTCTTACTGCGGCAGGGTCATGGCTTCTCTCGCGGGTCCCTTGGGCCATTTCAGGTAGAATCGAGAGGCTTGAACTAGCCCTGAATGGGAGGCGTTTGTAGGCATTCCTTTGCCACTTTTGTTTCACGATGCTGTGGAACCACGGTAGACATAGTCGAGCACGCCTCAATGATGACAGGAAGTCATGCCGAGCCTCCGCAGCAGGCCGTTTGCGCCTCCACTCGGCCGCTTCTGTGGATAATCCACCGACGGACCAACACGATCTTCCGCGGCTGATTCAAACCTCTTTTAAATCTTCAACGCCGCCCTCCGGTGTATTTTTTTGATGCTCCTCAACGCCTTACATGCCAAGCTCGTTCATCTGATACATGGCCGGGCCTGTATAACCTTCTCTTCTGCGCTTAGGGCCTTCGCTCTTCGATAATGGTTTCCTATAGCATACGCCGGCCGGTCGGCGTTCTTCTCACAACTCTTTGCATATTAATAACAGCTTCATCTGGAGCCCAGACCCAGGATGGCGCGTCGCGCCCGGCCCCGGCGGCCGAACCCGACTTCTACGACATCTTGGCCACTGAAACAGTCAGAACTCTATTAGCCGATGACCATTTGCGCAAAACATACTTTTCAGTTGTCGGCGCGTTCGCCGACACATCAAGGACCCTGACGGATGAGTATGGCCTAGACGAGTTGTCAATAGTAACTGATACCCTCGATGTGCATCTCCGCGACATGAAAGCGCAGGAACTCGTTGCCGTCCAAGCGCATCTAAAGAGAAGAAACACCAATGTCAAAAGCACAAAGACGACAAGGCAGAATAGACCGCGAGGACTATCAGACCTCCTCACGGGTACCATTGGCAAGCTTGCTGGTGGAGCTGCTTCCGGGACAGCCACAGGGACAGCGGCATCCCCGAGTCCGTCAAAGAGCGGCGGCATTGGCGGGTTAATATCCAAAATGGCTTCAGGACTGTTCGGCAAGGCCTTGGACGTCTCCGGTCCCGCCTTGGCCGGAGCCGGTTTCTTTGGCGGTATTGGTGCCGGCGAGGGAGCGGTTCAAGGAATGGATCTTGCCTCGGCCCCCATGAGCATGAACGTGGGTGCCAAAGTGGCCAAAGCCAACAATATGGAAAAGGCAGGACTCAATGGCGTCATTGAAAACGCCGTCATGGGCCTGACTGCTTCGACTCTCCGGGGCTTGCGAGAGGGTGGCACCATGCAACTCGGCAATCTCAACGTGGGCGGGATGGCTACTTCGCTCGGCGCCGGTGTCGGAAACGGAGCGGCCATGGGCCTCAAATTGACACAGAAGAATCTTGCTCCGCCACCGGGCGGCGCTGGCTTAGAGGCGATTGCGGGCAATCTTGGATTCGGGGTTTCAAACTCCCTGACATCAAGCATAGACGTCAAAGCCCTCGGCATGGGAGCTGCTATGAGCAATCTTGGGGCCACGGCAGCTGGCATTGGAAGCGGACTTGGCAATGGAGCTGTCGCTGGACTGAGGCTATCGGGCAAAGACGCCGTTCCGCCACCCGTGGCCTCGCTCTCGGACATTTCAGGGCTGACCGGCAGCCTTACATTCGGACTGACCAGATCCGTTGCGGACTCGGCTGATATCAACTCCCTTGTCCAGAAAGTCACGGGCGGAAGCGGGCTCGATGTCAAGAAGTTCATTGGGCCTGCGGCCTCTGGACTCGGCAAGGGACTCGGTGATGGCGCTGCCATCGGTCTGGGTCTTCAACCAGAACAGCCCCTTACGCCTCCCGCCAACCCGACTGCGCCCGACGGTAGCGGTTTCGATGTTGCTGGCATCACCCAAAATTTTGCCAGCGGTCTCGCCTCCAGGTTCCTGGCCAACGGCACTGTGACCAGGGCTCTTTCGAGTCTGAATGCCGGCGGCCAGCAAGGTGGTGGTGGCGGTCTGGGCGGTTTATCCCTCGGCAACACGAACTTTGGTAAAGTGGCCAACGGCTTCGCGAGGGGTCTTTTTACCGGCGCATCGGACGGCATCGGGGCAGTTGGCGGCGTGAGTGCTCTGATTAACGGGACTTCGAAGCGGCCAGCAGGGCCGGTTGCCGACACCAACCTGAACTTTGACGACTCGGTCGGCGGCGCAGCCACTGGTTTCGGCCAGGGCCTCGGGAGCTCTGCTGTCGTTGCTGCGCAGAAGTTTCTTACCAAGTCTTCCGAGCCATCTGGTCAATCCAATAACCCTCCCAAGCTGCAGAATCGAGGCCTCGCAACATCGCAGCCCGATCAGGAGTCTTCCTTGGTTCTCAGAGCCAGACAGGCAGTTAACAATACCGGTCTCGACCTCAACAGCTTGAACGTTACCAATCTGGTGAATGCTGATGGAATCTCGTCCATTATTCAGAAAGGCATCGAGGTCTTGTCTTGCGACGGTGTGGGTGGTCTCGTTCTTGTCCTTCTCGGGTTGAAAAACAGTGGCTCCCTGGGGAATGGTAGTCTCGATCCGTCAACAGCATCGCTCATCCAATCGATTCTCCCGACAGGAGACCTGCACCTCCAAAACGGACGCAACACATACGACATCAATGCTAAGACCGTCTCCAAGGCGTTGAATAGCTCCGGTTCCATTACTGAAGCCGCCGATGGCGTGTCTGTCAATGGCAATAAGATTATACCTTTTGCTGTCTTCTTGGTAGTGCACAGTGAGTACTTCGCCAATGGAAGATCCTCGAGCTTAGTTTCTGACAATGATCCCTTAGTCTTCATTGCGATAAGCATGTTCGCGGTGCTTTTCCCTTTGGCCTTGAGCATTGAAGGCATCAGCAATATGCTCGCCCGGGTCGACATGCCACAGGCCTTACCAGGGTGGACGGCTACTGTCGCCAAACTCATCTGGATCCTTGGATTTCCGCCGTCCCTCATCCTCATTTTGGTCTTTGGCATCCTGCCGGCGTCAAAAACTGGCCATTTCCAGACACCGCATGGCGTGAGTCCCCTGCCTTCCATGTTGTTCCTGCCATGGCTACCTACGTGAATCACCTCAGCTAACCGCTCTTCCAGATTCTCGGACTGCTTACGCTTATTCTTTCCATGGTAGCCCTTGGGCTGTTCTTTGTCACCCGCCGAAACCCTCTGTCACGTGTTGAAAACCGAACTTTGGTCCTGGCCTCACATGGAGCCAATCAAGTTCTGCTGGTTCTGTCGATTGCCACGCTCGTCACAGGCTTCACGGACCTGAAGACAATCGTCTTTTGTATGACTTCAATCGTCAGCATCGACTCGGCTGTTTTTCTTGGATTCTCTTTGGGCACCATGCTCACCCTGGGTCAGGCAATCAGTGGGACTGATGCCTTGCTCTACTTTCGATCGTCAAAGGGTCCTGCCAATCAGCGAGATCTGAAAAGAGATATTAAAATCGTCCCAACTCCCAACGAGAAGCTGGGTAGCGCTTGAGTTATGAGAGCTGGCTCTCGCTCAGTACTGCTTTGCAACGAGATATCAGCGGTACTGAGAGTCACTGTTGGAGAGCGTCTGTCTGGGAAGACCCGACAATTTCCTTCCCTGCTCCCCGTACATGTATGCATTTATAATACCCTTCAAGCGTTTTAATGATAAGCCTCTCCACAATTTGGCGGATTGGGCCGTCGACGGGAATGGCTGGCAAGATAGGATGAAATATATGATGCTGATGAATTCATGCCACTGAAACTTCAAAGGCCCACAGTCGCGATACATGTAAACTGATTGTCGTCGAGCACGCAAACAGTTGTATCCAGCACAGCATAGATCACTTGTGTGCTTATTTCGGATGGCTTCACATCCGCCTTTCCCAAAGTTCAGCTTCTGCGTTACTGCTGTGGATGTCGGTTTCGATCAATCATTGATCCCTGGAACGCCGGTTTGCTATGCGCGCCTACGGGTTAAGCGGGCTGTAAGCTCTTATTCGGCGAGAAATACTGTTTGGTGAGAGCCTACATGTAGAACATAAGAACTTCCCCCGTGTCCTAATCTCTTGTCGACTTACACGCTCGCGCGCTTCGGTCTCTTGAATGTGCGCCTGAGCAAACAGACGCATGGAAGAGGAAGAGAAGAGGAAAAAAAGGAGTACATCTACACGCTGCGCCACAAGATGTATTTTGAAGGGCATGCCTTCTTTGCAAGCACGACGATTGGCACAGCTTTCGGTAAGAGCACCTGCGCTCGTGACGCCTCTGCCGTTGAAGAAAAAGAGAAGTTTTAAATCCGTTTGTCTGTGCAGAAGTAATTAGACGAGACACCTTAAGCAGGAACTTCTCGCAAATTTACGTTTAAGATGCAATAGGTTTATTGAAAATACTCTATTTCTCAGCATCTTACATTAAACGTAAATAATATTCATTACCTCTTTTTAATAAAGCTGTGTTAAACTCCCTCTCCGAAATCTAGCGATAGTGGTGCATTTTAAGCTGCGTCAGTAACAGCTTGGCTCGCTACCCTAGACAGCGGCGGATCGACCGAGGTATAGCCGACCCGGCTCGGCCTGCCTTCGGCCTGTACTCCTCAGCGGAATTTCGCAAGGAGCCTCTCAACCGCCGCCGCAAAGACCGAGTACCGCCGCCGCGTCGACCAATTGACTACCAACAGCCTCTCATATCGCATCGTCCTCGTCTTCTCTTCAAACCACAATGGCCGGCGTTTCCTACTACACCGTTGCTGGCCGTCAGGTCGGCAGCCACCACGTTGGTCTCCCAGCAACTCGGCAGGACGAATGACGGCTGACGAGAACGATAGATTGCCATGGGCTGGCTGGCCACGCTCTTTGGCGGCGCCTACTATGCCATGTCTGGTCCCAAGAGCAGCGCTGCCAAGGCTACTCCTCCGATCAATGCTTCGAGCTCCGACGAGGCCGACTTCATCAAGTGCGTGATATCCGGTGATGCGATCCAGCGCAGCTGCTAATGCACGACGTCATAGGAAGTTTATGGAGGAGCAAGAGAAGAAATAGACGCATCACGAGCAAGAGAACGGATTTCTGCGCGACTCGACCGACACGTGTGCATAGAATTGCAGATTCGCGGCGGGCATAGAATAGGATGGGTTGAGCAAGGGGTGCGCCCATACTGCGCGGTTAGGGCCGCCATAATGTTCACAATTTCCGCAGCAACGGCACCTGTTCCGTGCACCTTTGCTCCAGGTCTACATACATGCTCCTCGTTCGTCCCGCTTAGCAGCCCAGGAATGTCCTCTCGTGCGCAGAGGTGCTTTGAGCTGTGACCAAGCTTGATCGAAGTCGAGATCAAGGCCCGGAGGGGATTGCTGACATCCCGGCTCTACGACACGTGCTCCACCCTCTTGTATGCGATGAGTGCAGATATTGGTGAATCATGACAGCTGATGTGAGCTTCATGAAACTTGGATGCCAAAGAGGATGTCTGTGACGTGATCTTTGGCGACGACTATTCGTAGATGGACTCGTTCCATATACTCTACCTGAAGAGCTCGATTCCTCCATCGTCTCTACATGAGGGAGCGCCCAGTCAGCCCATGTGAAAGGAACGCCCCTTATTTGTTACTGCCTTGCGCTTGGCAAGCCTGGAGAGCTGAGCTTGGTGTAGTTGTTAGCGGCAGGAGCCCAAGCAGTTTTACCTGGCTGGAAGGGCAGTCATTGCTACTGTTTCAACAGCTCGCTGAATCTCTGCAACAAACACCACAATGTAGCTCCGCATCTGCATCAAGGACGAAGGTCTTGTTTTCCATGTCACACGCATTGGGAGTGACGACACATTCGCCCCATTGGTTGCAGTGCGGTAACATGAAGCGATGCCGCTCTTGGGGATGATGTGGATGACCGACCTCATCACCATTCCCCCCGTGTCTCACGCTTCACCAACGCCGCTGTCCCGGACTTTTGTCCTTTCGCAATTGTCAACATCAGCTCACCGCGCCCGAAGTAGTTCATACTTGGCCGTGATAAACGAATAAGTGAAGGTCTTTGAGATGCAATGGCCGAGACGTAAGTTAGCGGCCCCGAAAACATGGAAACACCGGGGCGTCGTACGGCATGTATCTGGCGGGTTTATGCTCTTGAGCAACAGGGTACCTTGGTACATGGACTGCGGCGGGTCACGTGCTAGTGCCGCGCTTGCGTTTACTCAGGTGCTCGGAAAACCTTTATGCGTCCCCGCTCGGGCGTTGTTGTTCTTGGTCATCGTCCTCCTTAATCGAAACAATCCCACCTGGGCGCTTCGGTTACAACGATTGCATTCCCGGGGCGGGTGGCACCCAGGGCGCGCCAATCCAGATATCATCCAAAACGAGCCAGAGATATCGGGGACATGGCCGATGACACCACCGACCCGGCCCTCGTGGCCGTCGCCGCCAGCGACCTCGCCCAGGCCTCGCCCACCGCCGTCCTGCCGGGCCCGGCCTCCAAGGAGCGCCATTCCCTGACGCTCGACCAGCGCCGCGAGCTGCGCCGGTGGGCCAACAGCCAGCCCGTCCGGCCCTCGCACAAGGCGTGCATCCTGTGGTTCTATTCCGAATACGGCCAGCAGATCAGCCAGTCGACCGTTTCCCACTCGCTCTCGCCAAAGTACTCGCGCCTCGATGGCGACAACCCGCAGCTGTCGGGGTCGCGCCTGCGCTTCGGCAACTGGCCCGACGTCGAGAAGCTGGTCCTGCTCTGGTTTCAGCAGGTCCAGGCCTCGGGCCGCCAGCCCAGCAACGAGGAGCTCGGCGACAAGGCAAAGTCCATCTTCCACCAGCTGCCGCGCTACAAGGACGAGACCCCCCCCGAGTTCTCTCCCGGCTGGATCCATCGCTTCAAGAAGCGCTACGGGCTGCTTGTTAGGCGCCAGCGCAGGCACGGCGACGCCACCATGAACCCGGCCGAGGACATTGACTACCTGGCCGACTGCGTCCCTCGCGTCATGGCCGTTGCCGCCGACACGAGCCCCGCCGCCATCCGCGAGCAGGTCCTCCGCGTTGTCGGCGTCGAGGCCAACCTCAACACCTGCGCCCTCGTGCGAGACGAGGTCCTCCGCCGCATGTCGACCACTCACTGCCCGCCGCCCATGTCACACATGCCTCCTCCACACGACTCGCCCTCACCGCCCTCGCCAGCCTCGCCGCCTCCTCCTCATGTTCCGCCGCCACCCGAGCAACAGCCCATGTACGGCGACGATGACGCCGACATCGTCCTGCAAAACGCACTGCGGCAGCTGCAGCAAGAGGAGCAGGCCGCCGAGGAGCAGGCCGCCGCCGTCAGGGAGGAACGCGAGCGGCAGGAACGCGCGGGCATGCAGGCCGCGGGCATCATGGCGACCCCGGCTCCGCGAGAGCCGACGGAGCAGAGATATGCCACGCCCGCGCAGGAAATGGCGCCCGAGCTGACGCTCACGCCGATCCACTCTGACGGGCCGGTCTCGTCGCACGACAGGCCGCTGCGGTGCCCCTTTTGCGTCAACCAACGAATGCTCCGGACCATCAAGGAGGCTGTTGAGCACATGTCGACCCACGTCGTCGTATAGTATAACGGCGAGCCATCTTGGGGATTGCCCTTGCAACGACTTGGGCAGGCTGGACCGTTTTCCCTCAAAAAGTGACGTCTTACGCGATGGGTTGGCGTTTTTGTCTGGGCAATCATGATGTGGTAGCGGTGGAGTTGAGGACTTGTGCGGGCATCTCAGTGCCACGGAAAACTTTTGGCCGCCCATTGGCAGGCGTGTACTTGTTTATTGATATCCAAAATGCCACGTTTGTACATGAGACGACTCGTGATGGTCGTGATCACCACTGCCAAATTCTATGCGTCCTGTAGGAACCTGATCCGCCTACTGGCGTGTGACATGAAGCGTCAAACCAGACCGCTCTCCCGGAGGGAATTGAGCAGGGCCCTCTCCTCAAGCTTGGCCTGGCTCATTGGAGGCGGCGTGTCTCCAGTGTCAATGTAGTTCTTCCAAAACTTGAGCCCCTCGATGCCCTCGTCTCGACACAGCGCCCCGTGCTCCTCGGCCATGAGCAGCTCCTCCTCGGCCACGCCAATGCTCCAGCCAAACCGCTCGGCCGTCTGCTGAGCCGTGACGCCGCGTCCAAATTCGCGCCAGTCCCAGGGAACCTCGCGATCCGGCGGAAACTCGCGCAGGTCCTGCAGCCATGAGACGAGAGCCTTGATGGTTAAATCATCGGTCCGATCGCGCCCTTGCACTACCATGACGCCGCTGCGAAAAGTGCGCAGTCGCACCGGGAGCTTCAGACTCTCCCAAAGGCGTGCCGCCTTTTCAAAGTCCATGGGGCTGACGAGCTCGACACCGCCTCTGGCGCGGTTGAACATGGCCCAGAGGTCGACAAGCGTGATGATACCACCGGCCTTCTTCAGCACGCCCCTAGAATCGTCGGCCAAGAACTCGGCCATGTTGCGGGACAGTTCCGACAGGTATAGCGACTCGGAACTGCCACCGCCAACAATGTCTTTGGTGGTGATGAGACCTAGCTGACTGGCCGACTCTGCGAGGATCGCATTTTCCTCGGCCGATGCTCCCCCATTGGCTCCATTGCTTTGACGAGCGAAGCGTTCGGCCAGCGCAATAACCTCTTTGGCCGACGACATGAGGGCCTCCAAGTCTTCAAACGCGCTGCCAATCAATATTTCATTGTTCTTGCGCAAGTTGAGTCCCAGCTGTTCCAAGCCAGCAATCCCGGCCGTCTTCGTTTTGGTGCTGCCCTGACTGTTGACGGATTCGTCCGCGAGGCCATCTTCATTTCTACGACCGCTTCGCGGTACGGGCGGAGCGTTGTGCAAAAGCCACTTTCTCTGTGTCAATGCGCCTTTGAGTCTCTCTTGAAAAATCCTATCGCCGCCTCCGCGAAAGGAAATCTTGACACTGTCTTGCACATCGATACCTCCGGTGCCAAGTTTTCCTCGCGAGTCCATGACAGGGCCAGGAGATTGGGTTCGTATATCGTTGGCCTTGGAGTCAGGTGTGAGAAGCGAGCTTGTCTGGGACAGGAGGGGCGCGCCACACATCTCGCAAGACAGAAGTGAAGGATGGTTGGAGAAGGTGCATCGCGGACATTGGAACGATGCTGCAGGATTGCCATGAGACGAAGCACTTTCCGAGGAACGAAAAGCGTGCAGGAGGCTATCAATACCGGAAGCGTTCAGAGAGTCTGGAGATTTGGCGCGAATGGCAACGTCTACTCCGGGCCCCGCTACCGGTGTTGGTGACTGCCGGTTGCTCGCATTACTTATGGCCGCCTTCAACACATGCGACAAGGTAGGTTTGATGCCGCAGGCCAAACATGGCGGAAGCGGTGTGTGGGCATTGGCGGCAGTAGGGTCAAAGTTGACGGGCACCGGGTTCGAAAAGCTGCAAATTGTGCAGACCCATGTGGCTGTCGTCAAAGGCGGCGGCTCCGAGGGCACCCTGTAACCGGTATCTCTGGGAGCGGGAGAGACGGAGCTATTTCGAGGCGAAGCGCTTGCGCCTGATATTGCCTGAGTGCGGAGTGACGGGCGTTTGGCGGGTTTTGGCACAATGGTGATTTTTGGCGACGATTTCAAGAAACCGGCGTAGTGGTCGTAGCGGTCGACTTCCTTAAGGTCTAGAGCTAGAGAATTGGCGCGTGGCTCATTCTTGTCCACATAGCATATCCGATGAGAAGTCAAGTAAACTTGGCCATGCTGCTGGTCGGGAAGCTTGAACTTGCTGCGCAAATGTCAATGTGAGGTCCGGTGCGATGGTGTTGTTGATGGACGTTACCCCTCGTAAAGGCCGACATTGTCCTGCACGAACAGCAGGACCTCATCGGGAAGATAGGCGGGCCGCAGCGCTGTAGTCAGGTCGATGTGTTTTAGAAACATCCGTCATGTCCAGCTGTCCCGGCTGAATCAGTCTGCGACCTCGGGTAACATTGAAGCTCGCATCTACCGCAAGGCTGGGCCGCCGCGGGCGTGGAGGGGCGTCCGAGGTCGGGGGGGTTTGGGCGCTGCGCAGTGATGCGGTACTCGATTGGGACCGAAGAACGATGGAACAGAGTTCTGCGTGTCGACACAGTCCGAAGCGAGTGTCGGTTTTGGACGAGTACTGACTTGACCTGGTTCTCTGGATGATGCGGTGGGGAGACTCTCGAGATGATACCATGACGAAGCCGAGCGAGGTACGTACCCAATCAGAACAGGCAGCTGTGAGTTGCCCCACGCGCGCCTACGAGCCGATCAAAGAAGTTCGCGTGGGTCAGCACTCGTCTCCTTTGCCGGGCTTTTGCCGCACCGCCAAGTCACGGGACCCGGGCGAATGAGCTTGCAGCTGCCTGGAAGTTACTTGGAGTCGGCGCCCCCCAAAAGCCAAAAAGACGTCCGGCTCACCCGCCCCTTCCTCCGATAAAACCGTGTCTTGCACTTCTCTGCTACGTCGGTCACACCGCAACTCGCCATCGCCCGTGATCGCGTCTCTATTGCGTACGAACGACTCGGCATCTTGTTCTTCTAGAATACAGCCTCCGTTCCCTTGAAACTAACCTCACTCATCCAGCTGCATCGTCACCATGATGCCCGGGTGGCCTGCGGCGACCCAGCAAGCGCCAGGCGTCTCGCAGCCTACCACGCCTGCCTCATACGCGTACCCAGCCAGTAAGTGTTCAGAATCTTCACATCATCGCCTCTTCTGGGCTAATCTCGACTTGCAGATCCAGCCTTCGTCCCAGTCCAAGTCCGGCAGGGCTTTGGAGGCTACACGAACGTAAACCCGACCGCCCAATATCCCGGCTACGCTCCCCCACCGCCTCCCCCTCCCCCGATCGATTCCCATCCGCGCCCGGTGAATGCGGAACAGTCCAAGGGAAAGACAGAATGGCCGGATTCAGTCCGACGATATGTACAGCGCGCCTTCTTACCCCAAAATGACGACCCGGCCGTGTCACGAGCCGACGTGGAGAATAAGTTGAAGGAAACCATCGGAACGGCCAAGGAGAACGGAACTTTGTACACCATCAACTGGGACAATGTGCCTTCACCCCAGGCTCTCGTAAAGGCCGACCGAGATGTGCACTTTAAGAGCAGTGCTTCCTCGGCATCGTCCGTTTCCGAAAGCCCACTCAATCCCCGGAAGAGAAAGTCGTCCGACTTTTCCACTGGTGGCTCACTTCAGTCAGCCCCGTGGCGATCTACTAACTCCCGCACGTCCCTCGAGGACCGCGTCTCGTATCCTTTTCATGATAAACGTTTTGCCTCGGACGACGCAACAACCAAGCTTAGTAAGTCCCAGAAGCGGAAGCGGCGATTCGAGAACGAGTACAAGGCCGCCGTCCAGCGATCGCCCAGCCCAACGCCGCCTGCTTCGGGACCCATTGTCGGCACGAGCGAAGTGTTGGAGAAGAAGTATCTGCGGCTCACGGCGCCTCCGGTACCCTCCAATGTCCGCCCCGAGCGAGTCCTTCGCCAAACCTTGGACCTCTTGAAGAAGAAGTGGCGCAAGGAAGGCAACTATTCGTACATCTGTGACCAGTTCAAATCCATGCGCCAGGATCTCACCGTGCAACACATTAAGAATGACTTTACTGTTTCTGTCTATGAAATTCACGCCAGGATTGCCTTGGAGAAGGGGGATGTCGGTGAGTATAACCAATGCCAGACGCAGTTGCGATCTCTCTACGGGCTTGGCCTCAAGGGCAACCCCGTTGAGTTCAAGGCGTATCGCATCCTGTATTTCATTCACACTGCCAACCGAACCGGATTGAACGACACCATGGCAGACTTAACAGCAGCAGAGAAGGAAGAGCGGCCCATCAAGCACGCCCTCGCGGTTCGCTCCGCGCTGGCTCTTGGAAACTATCACAAGTTCTTCCAGCTCTACATGGAGACGCCCAACATGGGAGCATATCTTTTGGATATGTTTGTCGTGCGGGAGCGTCTGGCTGCTCTGTGCAACATCTGCAAAGGGTGAGTTGTGCCCTAGCATTGATCTCGTCGCGAAAGATTGACTTTTTCGCAGGTACAAACCCGACGTGAAACTCCGCTTCCTCACCGAGGAACTGGCATTCGAGTCCGACACGGAGGCCGCCCAGTTCATCCTTGACCACCAAGGACAGCATTTGCTCGAAGAACGAGAAGGGCACATTGCTTTTCTGTCTGGCAAGGCCGGATCGCTCTTTGATGCGGTAAAATCTGCAGCTTTCCGCAAAGTCGACATCAAGGGGCAGATCTGAGCAACAACTGCCGTGTTTTCTTTTCGTTTATCCCCATTTGCGCGTAGAGCTGCCACCGCCGTCGCCTTTATTGTCTCTCTTGCCATTATCGACAGTTGAGGCTTGTTCATGCGTGATAACGAAGGCGCATGCATTCAAGCAAAGTGGATCGACTCGTGATTCGACACTACAATGCACCAGCTGCAGCAGCAACAGCAGCAGCCATGGACGACAAGCCGGTATGCTATGCACGAGGAGTACTTTCCTGGCTCTTACCCGAGGTTCGAACCTGATTTTTGATTACTTTACTCACAAGCGCACCGCATTGCCGTCGGGATGGATAGATATTAATCACTCGTAACAGCGATACCCACTGGGGAAGATGGGACGGATGGTTTTATTGCAGGGACGAGCTTTTGGGCCGGCAAACGTCGCGATGACCTGTGGCCTGGCTGAGCTGCTTTGCGCCGGCCTGACAACAGGTGACTGGCCGCTGGGCCCGTTCATGACATGGAAACAGCTCACTATCCTGCGCGCAGAAATGCTCTGGATAACCGGTGTCTCCTGGGAGACACTGAATGTGTATAATCCAGATAACGCATATAGTGATAGGCAAAATTGAAAAGTATTCCGATCTAGTCTTTGTAAGCGTTGAAAGATGGTCTGCGGTTATCTGCGTTTTGGTGAATAGTATGGGCTGGCGAATTCGGGCCAAATGATTGAGAGGGCGTCGTCGTTGTAATCCGAGACGCATGGTCAGAGGTGAGGGTTAGCCAACAATAGCGTTGTGAGGCCTGCTATGGTGATTGGCGACTGCGGAACGGGAATGGTACTTGTGAGATGGCGCCGTGATTTGAGTATTGAGAAGTATGGGGAGTGTAAAGTGGAGCTGACTGATGACGCCACGAGAGCACATGGAGCTTGGTCAGAGAGTTGCAAGCGACGGCATTGGCAATGATTTGAGCAGGCACCCTATGGCATGATGACTATGAAATACACTTTGTCTTGACATGTACGAGGATGCCGGGGAGCTATTGTGGGTGCAGCGGGGTGCGCCGGGAGAAAAAGAGGGCACGTTTCAGAAGAGTCGTGATGTTTGGAAGACTCTAGGGATATATGCGGGGGCCATGGCATGGAAGCGCCTGGCCGGCCATGTGGGATGGAGGAGTGGAAGGGGGTTTCTAGCGGCAGCAAGAGGGGGGGGAGGGACTACGGCTGCTGATAGGAAGAGGGGGGGGTTAACAAACCACCTCCCCCCCCTAATCAAAAAACCCCTGCTGTACGATACGTAGAGGAAGGCCATGTAAATTCTGCGGTATCGGCGTTGTGCCATGACTTACGCCACATCGACCCACTTTTGGTGGTTGATTAGCGGGAGGAGGTGGTTTGTTAACCACCCCCTAGGAAGACTTTGATGGGACACCTTGACAAGAGGCAGCACGAGCCCCGGGACAATCTGTGCTGGAGGGCACGATTTAATGCGCATAGACGTGCCAAAATGGATGGGCGTGGCAGCAAGCGCCTTTTGCACAGACTGGGGTGGGGGGGCGAATTCGGACGATGGAGTCGACAAGGGCATGATGGTGGTCGAATGCGCCGTGGCCGGTTCCAAGACCATGTCCCGCAGAAAAGCAAGAAAGGATGGGGAGAAAAAACCGCGCAGATTGAGGTGGTGAATGACGGCAAAGACAAAAAAAGGACAAGCGAAGAAGAAAAAAGGGGTTTCTTTTTCTTTTCATGAGTAGGAGCACGACCAGCGAGGAGCGTCCTTCGGGAACAAATGGAAGAAGCGGGTGGGTCAAATGAATGAATGATGAATCGACGACAACCAGTCGCAGAAGTGGATTTTCCCCCTCTCTTCACGCACGCGCAGAGGCAAAAGAACACCGCGGGTGCGAAAAAATGGGTGGGGCCGAGGATGGGAAGCGTGCGTCCCCGAGACGGCGGGCCCTTTTTGAATGGGTCCATTATGCGCCGCGTGGTGTGAAGAAAGACTGGGACAACAACAACAACAAGAGGAGCGGCCGCACTCGACAATTGGCCAACACTTTTTAGCCCTTTTTTTCTCCCTCGGGGAGGGGGGCAAGAAGTTGTCGGTACATGTGTGCCGGCGCCAGGTCCGGCCCTGGGAGAAGCGCGGTACTTGAGGCGACGGTACATGTACCTTTTTTGTCAACCTGCTGAAATGGATGATCAAGACACTTCGTGGACGCTATCATCAGACACTCGGACTTTGGCAGACGCACTAAAAAAAATCAAGACGTTTCCGAGGCTTCAGGGGCAATGTTTTGCCAGCAGGGGTCGAGGTGGCATTTCAACCCGTTCGCCCCGTAACGTACGCATCTGCCACCCTGCCGGCCAGGCTACCTAACCTGCCTGGGCTGGCCGACGACGAGACGGATGAAAAGGTCGACGGTCGATGGCATTACGTGCCCCGGGATTGCCTGTCGTGCGCCGATCCGAATACCGGCGGCGTTGACTCGCCATGGCCGAGAGGTAATTTGACACGCAGGGTGCTTGAGCCGTGCTCATGGCCAAGTAACATCGCAGAAAGAAACACGGCCCGTAAAACAAGCGGCGTCTGTGAGATGAGGGAAACATCGAGAGGTCCTGCTCGACGACCAGGCGTGGCTGGCTGAAAGTGAACCTAGGCCGACCTGTGGTTCCAAGTTTCCAGAATCTCTGAGCAAGCGCTGGGCCTTTTGTATTAATATGGGTTTATTGGCACATTATCGCAAAGAATTGATGGGTCATGGGCCCCGACTCTTGCGGCTGCGAGCACTTTGTCGCGCAGAGGACACATGGCTGTAGCGTGCGCGCGGGCCCCTCGGGCATCGGCATCGTGGAAATGAGGTCGGGCTGGGCTGGACTGGCGACCGACGACCACGGGTAGCAAGGCAGACAGCATGGGGCGCCAGCCATTGGCAATGTTCCAGCAGGGCTTTTGGGGGAAACGAGATGGCGATTCGCACGACTAACTGTAGCGCCGAGGCCGGCTGGGCAACGTCCCCGCAAAGGCCGCCATTGGGATCTGCAGAAACATGGAACGGGAGTCGAGTTGAAAGGCTGGACTCTGCTTTATCCAGGGCATTGACAAAGCATGCTGTATTTTGTCGCCAGTCTTCTCTCGGTAATCTTTCTGTGAGATGCAGAGCAGAAACCGATGCAATCCTGCAATTGCACAGCAGTCTCTCGCGTCTGCGAGCGCTGCCACCACACGGTCTGCCGTTGTGGTACTTGGACCACACGTAACTCGACGGCGCCTCCATTGACGCCGCCCTTTGTCGTCGCGGCCTGGGCCCAGGTACCGCCAGTCCCCACACCCTGCCCAGGTGGTTTAGCGTGCGGACTTGTCGGGCAGCTACAGTACCTCGGTTGAGGTATCCCGAGGTCCACAATCTGCATGACGCAGGGCGCGAGTCCGGCGCGAGGGTACATGCGTGGCACCGCTGTCGAGGTATCGCCTCGGATTTTGATGCCTCGTGCTAGCCTCGCCTGTTGTCAGAGCCTGCGCCGGTCCTTTCTGGCCAGGCCAGGCCCTTCCTGTCGGCCCCCCCACACATCAGGCCGGCCAGCCCAGGGCCCCTCCTCCTTGACGCCTCCAGGTACCGCCGAACCTGACGTCGACTCCAGTCTTGTCTGCCGGTGGGGCCATTAACTCCGACATTTATCCCGCTCCTCCTTCTCTCCCTTGACTCCCCTCCTCGCTCTCGTCTCCGCCCGCGCCCTATCTTTTTCCCACCTGGACGGCCGCCGTATCCCCCCTTCCTCCTCGAACGTCTCGCCATCCGCCGTCCGCTCGATAATCCGACAACCCTCCGGACGCAACGGTGCTGCAGAGAAACGCTTGCAGGGAACGGGAGTGGCCCCCATGACATCGTCGGCCTGCCATCTGCCGCGACATTGGCGAGATTGCTGAAGCAAGAGGCACACCGGCCCGAGCCACTTGTGCGACTCCCCAAACAAAACGCCATCCCCCCTTCTACGTCCTCTGCTTCCTCCCTATCCGCCTCTGGCACTGGTCGAGTGAGAAAAGAGAGAGTGCCGCACAAGGCCAACACCCCGGACCACGCCCTGCGCGCTGCATTCATCTCCGAGATTGCTGCCCTTTTTTGAACCCGCCCTGCGACGACGTTGCGCTACTTTTCCACCACCTCGCAGCGGCCACCACCCCCGAGACCCCAGCCTCCGCGCGATTCCGCATCGACGACGACAACGCTTGAAAGGAAAAACACTTCTGCTGCATCGCACTCGCCTGCCGTTCCTCACGACTTGCTTCTCTCGAACCTTCAATCACAGAAAACCATCGTCGCTTTTTTTGGATACTACCACCGACACGAGACGAACGACCACGACTCGCGCTGCAAATCTCTCCCCATCCCGACGCTCATCGCCAATTTGCCGCCGCCCATCCTTGACTTCTGCGCACATCGGTCGTACGCGCGCCCACGCGACACAATAGTCGCACAAGATGAAGGTTCGTCGTAACTCCAAGTCCTGATGCCCGTCCTTGGCCCCGGCACTTTTCCCCCGCCCGCCTTCACTGCCGCTTCCCTCTTCCCGTCCACCAACCGCCGCCTGCATCGCGTGCGCCATGTGCACCATCGCTTCAACCGTAAACATTTTGCGCCATCTCTCCTGTTCTCTGCGTCGCAAGCGCTTCGCGACTCATCTCCGTTTCCCTTCATCAAGAGGCCATCTCTCGAGAACAAGGCTCGACCTGCTCGCATTCGCGCCCGCAGTCCTCTTCGTACCAGCTGGTCATGTCTCTGGAGTCTCGACGCTAACATGATGGACCTCCTCAAGGCCCTCCGCCGGTCCATGAAAGGCGAAAAGCACAAACAGCAAAGCCCCTCTATCGGCTCCAAGGCCGCCGTGGCCATTGTTCCACCAAAAAAGGTTTGTCCGCATCCTGCCTCCCTTGTCCCCGCCAAACGCAGCCACTCGACGGCACGGCGCCTGGCGCATCCGCGTTGGATGCCCCTGGGCCGGTGCAGCTGCAGATGCCAGCATTTGCTCTAAAATCACAGTGCTTACCGCTTTCAGGTTATCCGCGCCAAAGATGACTATGAGCCAGACGAGGCCCTGATACAAAGCTTCGCCAAGGCCGGTGTCATGGTCTTGAGCTTCTCCAAGGGCGACTTTTTTCACGTAATTGGTCGCGAAGAGGATCCCCATTGGTACGAGGCATGCAATCCCGCCCTACCCGATGCCCGCGGCCTCGTGCCAGTATCATATTTTCAAGTGCTGGGGCGCACCGAGCGAGACAGCGCGCATTCGGATAGTGGAGGGCTTTCGGCCAAAAACCCCGACCACGACTCCGGCTACGGTGAAAACGCCATTCAGCACGTCTCGGCACCGCCGCCCCAACGCAACTCCAAGTCCAACAAGACGGCGGGCACCGTCTACGCCAAGGTCCGCCACACATTCGCCGCACACCCGACCCGACCCGATGAACTGTCAGCCGAGAAGGACGAGAACCTCATCATCATTGCCCAATCGAATCATGAATGGGTTGTTGCCAAGCCCATTATGCGACTAGGCGGCCCCGGTCTGATTCCGATTGACTTCATCTACGTTTTCGAGGAAGTGCCCATTAGCACAGGAAACGGTAACGGCCCCCGGCCGGTCGACAACCCGCTCGAGGCTCTCAAGAAGGCCGGAGTGCCCAGCGTCGAGGAGTGGAAGAAGATGGCTGCCCAGTACAAAAACAGCAGCATCACACTCGGCAAGTTTGACGGCGGCGCCAAATCCCCCGCCGGACAGCAAGCCGCGCTCGAGCAGGGCATGGGCCGCCTGAGCCTACAGCAGCAAGCAGGAGCCCGGCACAGCGGCCAAAATGGATCACAGGTAAATAGTCACTTGCGAGCGGCTTCCGGCATGACCCGCAAAGCTGACAATCGGCCACAGATGGACCACCAGAGCCGCTCTGGGTCACGCCAGCCTTCAATGATGCAGGACGTTGGCGCCTCGGAATCCGTTGGGCAGCTATACGCACCTGTGTGGGCACGGATACCTCGCTATTGCTACGCCGAGCAAAAGTACTGGTTCGTCATTGAGACGGAGCTGGAAGACGGCCGATGCTGGGAGCTCTCGCGATATTACCAAGACTTTTACGACTTCCAAATCGCCCTGCTGGCCGAATTTCCAGCCGAAGCCGGCAACACGGGCACGCAAAAACGAAGCTTGCCGTATATGCCCGGTCCGGTCAGCTACGTGACTGATGCCATTACCGAGGGTCGTCTGTACAACCTGGACGCCTATGTCAAGAACCTGCTAAATCAGCCCCCGCACATCTCGCGATGCGACTTGGTCAAGCTCTTTTTTGCGCCTCGAGAAGGCGACTACGAGATCGAAGGCAACCCCAATGGTGACGAGGAGTACCGGCTATCCGAAGGCTCGCATCAATCTTCTGTCGAATACGCCGCCAACACGTCATCGCAACGTGCTTCTCCCAATAACTCAAACGGCTATGGATACTCGGGGCTCTCCGCCACACCTCGACAAGGAGGCGCCGCGCAACAAGGTATGCATGCTCTATTCTCGGCTATCCCATTGTGCGGTACTAACAATTTCCAGGCTCTGGTCAACCCCAGCCGCAAGCAGCCATGAAGATCAAGGTTCGGTTCAAGGACGACGTATTTGCCATGCGCGTGGCGACAAATATTCGATTTGAGGAGCTCTATGAAAAGATTCGGGACCGCGTCAAGGCCGGGCCGAGCGAACAGATTCAGCTCTTCTTCCAGGATGAGCCGACCGGGGAGCTGCAGAATCTCACGGGCAACAACGACTTAGACTATGCCCTGCAACGAAACGAGAAGCTCACACTTTACGTCGAGGTCGCATGAGGAGATTGCCTCTACCACGGCGCTGGTGGAAAATTCGACACCCTACTACCCATTCGCTCTCGAGACACTACGCTCGTCTAGCCCTGGCAAACCACACACTCTTACTGCTTTACATTCGCAAAGCCCAGATTCCCGAGCCCCCCAACCAACATGACAGCGGCCCCGTTTACGTACAAGGAGCTCGAAGGTGCTCGTCGAATCGGCCAAGCACCCCCTTTTTTGGAACTGGTCAAAACATGTCGGCGATTTTTTATTCCCAGAGCGCACTCTGACGAACTCACGCCGACATAGGCTATTTCATCTGTACATTTTTTTTGACAGGACTTGGTTGCGAAACCTGTTTGAGGAGGTAACACGGGATTGTCCCTCTTGGGGCGACGGCGTTAAGGATTTTGAGTCTTTGATGAGTGGATCTTGCTACGACGTGCAACAGTTGGCGACTTGATACCTTGTTCGGAGACGGCCTTGTCGGCTTGAAAGGCACAACTGAGCCGACTTCTGTTGACTACATGAAGCCGACGGCGCCTGTTTTTTTATTTATTCTTTGTTTGAACGATAATGAGGATTACGAGAGCAGGAAGTGGGAATGAGGTGCACAATGGTATGCGTGGTAACGTCCAGCAAGCAAGCATGGTTTTGCTCCATCCATCTTGAAGAGGCTCCAGCTCATGCGGTCATGAAAGCAGCTGGCAAGTTTGCCTGACGGCCGCTGGGTTCCTTGACGCCCTTGCATTACGCGTCGAGTTCTAGTCTAGGTCTATGCAGGGTCTAAATCTACATGTGCCCTGGGGGGCGTCAACTTTTGTCTAAACGATGCCGCTTTGATTAAATTTCGGTGAATAAGTTGTGAAGTCGAGGAAGCTCGGGGTATAATGGACCTGAAGTCGCGCAGCAATCACAAATTTCTGAGGTTTTCGGCTCATTCGAGTGGCAGCATCAAGCGCCGACGGAGCTTGAGGTTGACGACACCGCCGACACCGAATGCCGGGACGATGCGGCAGACCCTGGCGGCGGCGCTGGCCAGCCAGTTGGAGCAGACGGCGCGCCAGCGCATGCCCCAGGGCACGAGCGAGCGTGGTCCCGGCCGGTTGTACAGGTCGAGGCCGAGGAGGTGGATGGGCGTGGACAAGAGCTGGACGGCGGCCGGGGCGAGGAACTGGGCGGCGGAGAGCCCCGAGAGGTGATTGGCGAGGCCGGCGGCAGCGAGGCGGGCGTCGGCGTGCGGAGCCAAGAGGGGCGGGAGGTTGAAGGAGGCAAAGATGGTGATGCAGTCGCGCAGGGTGAAGAGGGCGTAGCAGGGCAAGGGGACGGGCCTGGGCACGGCGGCGGGCGCGGCAAACATGCGACGTGTCGAGGGCGTTGGCCGTGAAGTAGGTGCCGCCGTAGAGCAGCAGGACGAGCGCCGTCGGGCGGGAGAGCAGGATGGCGGCCGGGCGGCGGGCGAGGGAGGTGCGGATGGAGGCGAGGATGGAAGGGCTGCGGCCGGAGGCGTTTTCCATGATGGAGCTAGGAGTCGCTCAATGTCAGGCCGGGCACGAGGAGAGGAGAAGGGGGCGACGGTACCGGTCAATGATGGAAATGACGGGCGCGACGAGGGCGCCCGCGGCGAGGGCGCTCGTCAGGTCGGCGGCGAAGCGCCACGCGAGGTTCTTGGTGTTGCGCCGACGGGCATGGAGCTCGGGCGCAGCCGAGGCCGAGGGCGATGCTTCGGGGCTCGTCATGGCGGGCGGAGGCGAGGACCGGGGAGACGTCAGAGGGCATTGGACGGGCGTGGATGTGATGCGCTCATGGCTTGTTTGCCGTCTCGCGTGTTTCGATCAAGCGTCGTCTCACGATGAAGGTGAGCGGAGGTTGCGAGAAGACGTTGATCCCGCAAAGGCGCAGAGTCGAAGGACCGGGCGAGGGCTCCAATCAATCGTTCCACGCGCGACCGGGTTATCGCATCATGACATGGCCAAAGCGTTGCTGCTGAGATATGTGCTTACTGACTGCAAGCTGGGGGAAAAAAGATGCAGAGCGCCGATGTCGGAAAGGGTCGGAGGACGACCCACTTTGTTGGCTGCGTCCCGGTGCGTCGGCGCCGTTGGGCGCGGGAGTCGGGACGGACCGCCGGCGTGAGTTTTGCGCTACGGTAGGGACGGCCGATGCTAGAACCCAGACCTGACGGGACAGAGTAACGCGTCGAGACATTCGCTAAAGGCGTAACCAAGATGAGTTGATTGCCAACATCAATTCAGCCTTGCTGTCCTACAAAAACGTCCACCTAAAGCCTGGTCTTCATCTCGGACTGCCACCATCACCGACAAGCCAGAGATGCCATTCTCAATGAGCCGCAAAACGTCTCCGCCCGCCTCCGGACGACATGATACATCTTGCGGATCCTGTCCATGATCCTGTCAAACTCTGCCTGCGCGTCCGCGTCCAAGAGCTTGGGGTTCGCCCCGGGAAAACTGGCCTTGTCAAAGGCCGGATTGTACTCTGCATTTTGCAGCCACCGCCCCAGATCGACCTTGGCCAGGTCTGCGGGGATGATGGCGTCGAGGGCCTTGACATCAGGGCCCTTTGCCTTGCCCTCGCCCAGCACCTTGGCAAAGTCGGCGGCCTTGACGTGGATGAAGCCGCGGATCTGCTGCGGCGGGACGCCGTGCAGGGCGGCGAACTCGGCCTCGGAGACGGACCACCGCGTCGGCTTGATGCTGGCGTGCTGCTCGAAGCTGCGCGCCACGTCGACAAAGTTCTCGGCCGGCTGGATGACGGCGACGATGCCGTCCTTGGTGCCGCCCGACGTGGCGTACTCGAGCGCCGTCAGCCGCTGCGTGCTGGCCGAGACGAACTCGGTGTTGCGCGCCGCGTCCGTGTGCCACGCCTCGTTGTGGTCGCGCAGGTTCTTGGGGTCGCCGAGGTTGGGCTTGCGCGCGTCCATGCGCGGCCGGAAGCCCGTCTTCAGGACGTCCAGCAGTGTCCCCTCGCCCCAGAGCTGGAAGCCCCGGTACAGCAGTGTCTTGGCCGACTTGGCCGCCGCCGCCGATTGCGGGAGACAGCTGCCGCTCCAGACGAGGAGGCAGACGGCGACCCAGAGGGAGATGGCGCTCCACGGGCCCCTCATCGTTGCTTGTTGCTGGCGCGGCTTGGTGGTGGTGTGTAAGTGCTTCACTGACTTTGATGCAACGGGTCGCGACGTGGTCCTGATGGATGGGCGCAATGAACCATTCAAGAGGTAACCAACAACTCAAGGCTGTTCCTAAACATCCTTTCCAAGGTCTCATAAGGTGCGGGACAGCATCTTTTGAGCCTGACCAGACCGGAGCAAAAGCCCATCACGAGAATCGCTAGATCCCAGCAAACATACGATACGGCTCTCCGGCCATCGTCCGTCCAGACTCGCCGGGTCATCTTGCTGTTTTTGACAATCCGCCATCCCTGTCGCGGCGGGCCAAGCCAACAATGAAGCATTCGGCGGTTTTCCTCAACCGAAAATGTCATGAGATGAACAGCCGCAATGGAGCATTGACCTTTGCATGTAGGCGGACACCTGCCGCTACCATCGGGCTGTTTACCCGCAAGCAAGCAACCATGAAGTGATTTCGTTAATGCAAGTAGATCGGCCAGGACCCGTCACATGAGCAGACGCCGTGCCTCCACCGAGTCCACTCCGGCGGGCGAGGCCGAGATTGAGAATGGAGACGCAACCCCACGATCGGGAAACAGTCTGAATGGGTACAGCTGCAATTGCCGCTACTGCGGGATGTGGTTAACAATTCAAAAACAGCTTCCTACAACACTCAAACTCCTTATCCCTCGCTAGCTTCTTACCATCAACCGTCTCCGCACATAGCTTCTTCGCTCTACAATCCTCTACAAACTTAACCGCACTTAACTTCTTCTGATCATCCGTACACAACCCCTTTCCTGGAGATATATCCGATCCGACTAATAACGGGTTTGCTAGCCCGAGGCTAATAAGAACGGTAAAAAAGATAGTCGCAGCCTTCATTTTAGATAGAATGTAGTTATGTTTATTACGCAGTATAAGAGCAGGCTTATTGCATGGAATTAATAAAGGGTAGCAATTTAAGATAGTAGAAGCATCGAGGCAGTGGAAATAGTGCACGCAAATAATAGTAAATAATAACGTTAATCCTTTTTAATAATCTAGTAAATAATAGTAGAGAACTCCTCATTTATCTTCGTTATTTAATCTTCTTTGCTTATCCCCCTTATTAGTTTCCTTCTCTTAGCTACCTATTTATAATTCTCTAATAGCTAGAATTATTATCCTACTAAATTCCTGTCCTTTCCTCTTTAAGCCAAGGTTACTATACTAAATTAAAAGGAATTATTAGAATAGCTACGAAGGCTGCTGCCTAGGCTATTCGTATAGATAGGTCGAATCTTGTGTCGTAACTAGGTCTGAGGCCTGTGCTGCAGATAGGTCTAAGACTCGTGTTGCAGATAGTTAGTTTGGAAGGTTGTGTGAAACCTAGTGGGCTATTATAAGGCCTTGTGGGCTGTTGTGAGCCGCTTCACGTCCTCCGGCGACAAACAGATCGCCCCAAAGCAACCATTGTGATTTGAACGTACTCGGCTTAATTACCCGGAAAGTGCATCAACTGGTAACTCAGTTTTTCGCCACAATGAAGGGGCGCTTGCCTGGACGGATACAACAATGCCACTTTTGCGCGCAACTACGGCAGGTTCAACGAGTTTCTGGAAAAGTGGTACAAGCGATTTGCGAGAGAACTTGCAGAGAACCCGAACGGAAGGGTCATCTAAGCCACTGTGTTTGACGGCGGCGTTAACAGCCATTAAACGGGGAGCTGGCTATTTATCCACGCCGTTTGGCTGGTTGTCCATGGAATGTGGGTTAGTGTAGCGTATATTTGTCCGTAGATAAGGCCGCCGAGCGGGCACGAGAGACAGAGGCAGCAGAGGCAGAGACAATAGAAGTAGAGTAGAAGAGGCAGCGAGGAAGTGGAGGAAGTAAAGACAAGTATACGAGGTAGGCAAGAGGGAAAGGGAGGATCAAGGAATTACTTACACCTACTTCACGTACCTACCTCAACTATTTTATAGCTTTATATAGCCGGTGGGAATATGAAGCTTTATTGACCCTCTTCCCCTGGATAGGTAGATGGCTAAACGCCGTGGGCTTTGAGTCGCGGCCGTGAATAGTCGTGGAGCGTTTCCATGGAAGCAAGGTTGTGAGCCAAAATGATGTGCATGTATTCAAGATTGGCTTTCTAAAGATCCTAAGGCCCGCTCACTTGCCTGGGAGCTCGCATCTTGCTCTGCACTCCTTGGACTCGCTCGTCGTCCATGGACTGTCGCCACGAGCAATCCGACACAAACTCGCACGAGCGGCACTTGAAAGCCTCTTCAATGTCGACGCCGTTGGCCTGGCGCTCGCCCCGCCACCAACGCATGTACTTGTCCAAGTGGGCATCGAGGGCCTGCCTCGAGACTGGAAAGTCGTGAGCGTCGAGCTCGCGACCATCCTGACGATGCACGTATTGGACACGGAGTATGTGACCCAGGGAATCCTGTCCCTCTGGAAAGGCGAGTTGAATCTCGTCAATGAGCAGGGCGACAAGTTCTCGTAGAGTTCGGTACTTGATCAAGTCGCCGTTTACAACCGACGCCAGAGTTTCCGCATCGGACTGGCCGCATTCGCTGGCATCTTCTGGCTCAACGGGACTGGAGGGTGCGTCGTGAAATACGTCGTTTTGCAGATCCGCAATCTGGGCTAGAAATGCGTCCGAGAGGACCTCATCCGGGCGCAAGCCGTAGCGCCGGATAACGGCAAAGAAGTCGAGCTTGCCAGATGCCATGTCTGCCAAGAAGCGGTGGTAGAGAAGCAGCTGTATCTTTGCAGGTCTTATTAGAGCCTTTGACACGGGCGCCAGGCTCCCGCGCGTCTTGACATCGGTGAGGTAGACCTTGGGAGACGAACTGGCTCGCTTCTTGGGAGGAAAGTAATCGGTCAGTGTGGACTGCTTCGGGTCATGCTGCGCGGCCTGGTGAGACAGCTCTTCCTCAAAGTCAGGGTTTGGATTCTCGTAGCTGAGCCCGTCAATAATACCGTTGACGACGTTGCCGTCCAATATGCCCCAGACCTCGAGCTCTCGCGTCAGGCCAGTGTCACGCAGGGTCCTGAGGCCGGTGATGATGTTCCAGAGGCGGAGGGCGAATGCGTCCTCCTTGGTTGCGACGTTGACTTTGACGGTTTCATGCACCTGATCCTCGAGTTCGCGATGGACCTTGGATCCCTGGCGCATTGCCGGGGTTCGGGTTCGACGGCCGCCGGGCAATCGCGTGAGCGTATACCAGTATTGCAGCTCGCACCAGGCGCCAGAGGTGATGTCGCTCACCGACAATGGCTTGCGAGGAAAGGTGCGGAAGCGCTCAAGGGGCGAGCGATGGTCTTGAGGCTTCGGCGAAGCACCGTCTGGCCTGGGCGATGCAAGACCATCGTCAATGGTAGAAAGAGCCCGACTCACTAGACGCTTGGATCGTCAATCAGCGGCAGAACATACGACGAGCTGGACATGAACAGCACGCACAATCGGGATATCGGATGTCGTCGTCTCGAAGCAAGTCTGTTTGCAATGGCTGTTCCGAAGGGGCGCATACAGCGTCGAATGAGTGCCGGCTTGGCTGAGTGGTCGCGATATTCGTGGCCAGATGCAGCGGGTTATAGTCCCCGTCATGAATGCGTGCAGCAGCTTCACCTTCTTTGTCCGGAAGCTCGTCCAGCACAGTCCGCACGCTCGGTCTTGCGGGTGGCAAAGCAGGACGGACGCGAGAAAGGACGGCGCTGGCTTCGGTGAGCTGGACCAGCTGGAGCTCTTCCTCGGGGGAAAAGTCGTAGCCGTAGTCGCTGTCACTTTCCGGCGCATCGGGGGCGGTCATGGCGACTAGATGGAGAGATCATGCTTCTCCGGGGAAATTGACGGCGTCATCGACCTGGCAAGTCTCGTGTCGCGTCAGCTGCTAGACGAGGCGGCTGGTCGATTTGGCGCGCCATTGCATGAGGGGGAATGGCGGAGGTGGAACGCGAGCAATGCACGAGATCACGTGTAGGTGAGTTGAACGGCACGTGACCCGCCTGAATCCCCTGAAAGCTTCACGCCGCTTCAGCACTCTGACCGACCCCCTAGACGCCCCTAAGCTGCGGCTGCATTAGCTCCAGCCTCAACCATTGATGCCTGGGGCACAACATGAAGCCATTGGCCGCCGTCTAAAATAAACTGCCGCCAGGCACCAGCGGCTCTCGTCTTGGCGCCAAGCTCACCTCAACTCTCCTCTCGCAAGTACAGCATCTCATCGACAGGGCCTTGTTCAGACTGCCGGCATCGAGACCCCGGCGCCCGCGTGCCCGTCTGTCGTGAGACGACGCCATGCAGCCCCATTGAGCCACGCAGCCGCAACCGCAGCGCGTCACGATCAATCCATATCTATCGACGTCTCGCCGCCGCTCGGCATCATCCCATGCTCGTGGCGCCCTCGCGCAGACGCCATCGAACCCAGCTGTCAGAGCCCAGGGCACAGGCTGCCGTGCCTCATTCGTTTATCCAAGCATATGCTTCAGGGGCGTACGTGGTGAGGACCCCCGTTGCCCCAATCCTCCTTCATATATTGAGATGGTCCGTCACTCACCCATGGCCAGCAATAGCCTCGAGACCCCTGACAACTCAAGGTTTGGGACCCCGTATCCCCAGCGGCCGGCCACACACGCATGTCTCGCATTCCCCACGCGCAGCGCTTGCGTCATGCGCCCGACTGCTGAAACCTGGTGCCTGGGCTCGCCTCCATGACTTACCTTACAAGCCACATGTCCTCTGCCTTGGCCCTAGGTTATGTGCCTAATTTAGATTGTCCATTCTTTGCCAGTCAGGAACCAAACAAAGGCCGCACTTTTCTCGCCGCGAATCGCCCTTTCACCGTGCTTGGGCGACAAATTACAATGACCTATCACTCGGGTTTGCTCCCCCCAGTCACCACCCGGATACCTCGTCGTTCGCTCAGATAGCGCCATCGCAGACCAACTGATCATGGTCTCGGATCCAGCTGTCAAGCTGGCCGACCCCGTCCCGGCAACGCGCCTGACCCTTGTTTCTCTGCCGCCCGAGATCCACCAAGTACCTCATCTACCCTGATGCCCTGTCGCTCAAGCACACGAATAGGCGCTTCTACAGCCTCGTCGACACGGGCATCGAACTCAAGATTGACTGGCTGGTCGAGCGCCGCCGCCTCCACCTCGAGTGTCCCAATGACAGGCGTTGCGATCTCGGGAGCGACCTGCGTTTCTGTCGCGGGAGCGTCCCGTGAGTTCCACCCCTGACATTCTTGTCCCAGGCCACTGACAACGATCAGGTTGTTGATGCAGCGACGCAGAGAGCACGCAGAGTGCGAGTCCCGTCCGGGGCTCGGCTGCCTCGTTCATGGAACCACCAAGTGTGCTCACCGTCCCGCACCACCGAGCCGCTGGCGGACAGGCCTGCAAACCAAGCTCACCGTCGAGCTGTGGTGGCTATTGCTGGCACTCATTCCGCTGCTGGCCGGTCTGTTGTGGGCAACTCGTAGCTCGCCTGCATCGGCATAGGATAGATGGACACAGGGTCACTTGAGTCAACATTTCCGCAATGGCGTTTGGTGCATGTGAATCAGGTGTCTTGAAAGGCTTAGCAACCTCGGGAAAGCATGGCGCCGTCTTGGTTTGGTCGATTAGATGCATCTGCTTTGAGCGACGGAGAGGCCATAACCTCTAATGATGAAACAGCAATTTATAAGGAATTCGGGCAGGAGCCTCAATCATCAACGGTCGTGATGTCCAGGGCAAGTAATTCTGCCTTGCACGAGTAATACACCGTCAAACCTACAGCATTCCTCCTTTCTGTCGGCCCTTTGTTATATGCTCAGGAGACCAAGGCTCACTCACTCATCAATGGAAGGACGCCATCGTCAGGTTCAATTGATTGCACCGGGCTCTGTTCATGCCTTTCTATGCAATCTCAACGTAGGCCAAGTCAAGCACGTTTCTTGCGCAGTTGACCGCTGGCGGTTATGAGCTGGGCTGGAGCTCCGACTTGCACGATCCTACCTTGATTGAGCTCAACGAGCGTATCGAAATTGCGAACTGTGTTGAGACGGTGAACAACCGACACGACAGTATGCTCCGCAAACTCCTTGTCAATTGCGTCGACCATGATTTGTTCTGTATCGATGTCGACGGCACTGGTTGCTTCATCGAGAATGACGATCCTGCTTTCGTTCTTGCGGAGAATAGCCCGCCCAAGACACAGCAGCTGCTTCTGACCGTGGGAAAGTGCGAGATCATCAACGTCGGTGTCCAGAGACCCGCTCTGGCACACGGCGTCCCAAACCCGAAGCCTCTCCAGCAGAGCAATCACGTCGTCATCCGTCGTTCTCTGGCCGGCTCCCTTTGCCGAGCTGCACTGCGCGACAAGATTGGAACGCAATGATCCAGGGAACAGGACTGGATGCTGCGGGACAACAATGAGACTGGACCGCAAGGCTTGGACAGAAATGGAGGATATGTCGATTCCATCAATGGCAATGGTGCCCGAGTAATCGAGCAACCTTAAGACAGTCGCCAGAAGAGTCGACTTGCCGCTGCCCGTCCGTCCACAAATGGCGACTTTTTGTCCGGGTTGGATGACGAGCGAAATGTCATGAAGAACAGATCTTCCGTCGGGTTGCTTCGCATAAGAAGCCTCGACGTTGCGCCACTCTAGATGGCCTCTGGCCGGCCAGGCAGGAGGAAGCTCCACCTGTGAGTTTAACGATGGGTGGTTCTCTTGTGGTGTTTCTTTCTCAAACTTCTTTAATCGAGAAATAGCCCCAAGTGACGTTTCGAGTGATGTCCATGATGACAGAAGATTGGCGAGCGACTCGCTGAAGCCTAGTACACTATACAAAGCAATGGCCATGTTGCCGGGTGTCGAAGCGCCCATCGTGACACCAAACAATACGAGCAGCACTGCAGAAACAGCTACCAGCATATCAAGCACCAACGTGAGCCATCGCTGTATCGAGTACAGCAGGTAATGTGGCCGTTGGGACTCGTCAAGCAGCGCAAGCGACCTCTCAGCTGTGACGGATTGCCATTGGAAGGCTCGTATGGTTGCCAGGCCCTGTATGAGCTCCAGGAGCTGCGTGTAAAGCGGAGCTTTGGTTTGCAAATCGAGAAGTCGAAGTTGACGAGATGTGCGCAGGTAAAACTTTTGCAGAATGTAAAGGACAAATATGATCAAGGGCAGAGCTGCGGCGAGGTATTTGGCGCCAAGAATTATGAGGATAGCCTCTCCAATACAAGCAAGCAGTCCTAGACGAAACGTGAGCCCATCTCGAGTGTCTTAGGAGCCAATAGATGTACGGCGTTGCTAACCTGCGAGGCTTGTATAGGCTGCAGTAGGAAGCTCTCGGTCCACAAGGGACATGTCTTGGCTGAATCTGCAACTTGGAGATCAGCCTAGCCGCTCTTGTGTTATTTATATAGGCTTTAGAGAAGGTGTTTACCGATTGATAAGATCGCCAGAGTCCACAGAGCTCAGGAACGTCATTGGTGCACTGAGGGCGAGCCCAACGTTAGAATCGGTTCCTAATTTTGAGGCTAGGTGTGAATTCGCTTCCACTTACTTCATTATACTCTTTAGTAAATTCCAATGAAGCCACTCGGCAGATTTCGGAATGACGACAACGAACATGAACCTGCATGAGACACAAGTCAGATCCGGGCCGTTCATTCGTATCAGTGGAATATGCTTGATGAAGACCTACCAACAGTCAATCCCAATGAAAGCAACCCAAATGCAGAGAAGGGCAACATAGACTCCGTAGAACATGGCTGTGTTAGTATCGATCTTGCCGTCGTTTGATTCCGTCCACCACTTGAGCCATATTTCTGCAACCATTTGTCAACATCATATATCCCCGGTCCTCGGACAGCCACGCATGGTTGTAGCTTTAGGAGGCTAAGACTGACGGGAGAATTGCGCGAGAAAAGCGGCGATGACGGCTAAAGTCAGGGCAGCCAGCCCCAGCTTCCATCCTATCGACCGAAAGTAGTAGAGATATAAAGATGTGTCCCCTGTTCGGCGATGACTCAAATCATCTTCCTCCTCGCCATTGGGGGTTTGTGTCAATCGTTCTGGCTTTTTTTGATCCAAATGGCTTTCCGAAAGGGGGGAAGAAGATGCATCATGGTCAACTTGCTCATGCTGAAGCGAGGATATCGAGTCTCGGAGCTCGTTGATGGATCCTTGGTTCAAGATTCGGCCACCATCTAGAATTATGATGTGGTCGGCATCGCAGAGGAATTCCACTTTATCGCGAATCGAAACCGTTCAGTCCCCTTCGTAGTACTTTTTCTTATTGGTTAAAGAAACTTACACATGTGAGTAGCGAGAATGGTTGTACACTGCTGGCTGCGAAGCAAACCTGCAGGCCCGAACACGTGGAACCAAACGTGACGCCTCGTTTGCGCATCGAGACCGGCAAAGATATCGTCAGCCAGAAATGTAGGGTTTCTGGCGTAAATCGCTCGCGCTAGGGCCTAATAAGACAGACGTCAACTGGTTTTAGCCGTCATATACGTGATCATAGTACAGTGTATCAGGATGGCATACGACACGAAGCCTCTGGCCACCACTCAGGCTTAGGCCCTTACTTCCGATGAAAGATTGATCGCCGTCCCGTAGCTGCTGAAAATCGAGGTCGAGAGCGCAAGCCTTGACGACTGTTTCGTACCACTTTTGATCGATTTCTCCGTCAGCAGGGCCAACAATATTTTGCTGAATCGTAGCATTGACAAGCCACGCCGCTTGAGCGCAGAACGCAGCACTGTCCACCGATCTCTGCAGCTTTCCCGAAGCATGTAATTCGCCCAGGATGCCTAATAAAAGCATGCTCTTGCCCGAGCCAACTTTGCCTGTAATCACGGTCAATTTAGATGGCTCAATCGTGAACGACAGGTCTCGAAGCACAGGTTTCTCTCCAACTTTTGTACTAAAGGAGACGTTATTAGCCTTGATGAAAGGACGCCTCTTGCTGTTGAGTCTGTCCAGCCGGATGGAGGTGCCAGCGTCATCGTCAGAATCCATAGAGTCGTGAGTTGAGGCAGGAAGACTTGAGGTCGTGTTGGCTTCGACAAAGGCCTCGATTCTTTCAAAGCTACCAATGCAACTGAAGAAGGACGGTACAGATGCAAGAAGATGCGCGAGTGGGCTGCATATGAGCGAGATGATGGTCAATGACGTGAATGCAGTAGCAATGGAAAGTTTCTGCGTCGCTCCCTCGCCGCTGATGGCGATAGCAACTCCAAAAGTGAGAATCGGCGCCAGGGCCGAGGGTGTATTTCCTGGACAGTCATTAGCTAGGATTCTAGGAAGCGATTTGGTGTGCCAATGAGGCTCTACAAATTGACGACGCATACCTAAAACGTTCATATAGGCAATAAAGGTACGAAACCTCTTCGAACGCTGCAGTTCCGTAACCCTTAAGGACTGCAGGCTCAGTACCCAGGGCTCAGCCATGCCCAACATTTTGACCTCTTTGGCGGACCCAATGACACTCGAGGTAGTGGATATACGTTGCTGGATAGCCTCGTTCCACGCTTTCATAGCCGGGCCCATGTAATTGGAGAGTCTTGACATGGCAATTGTGCACACTTTCAATCGTTAGTAAGAAGGTCTCGCTGCGTATTTGAGGAGAATCAAGGTGACAGGCGCTCACCAATGACTGCTACGGCAGGGCCAACGCAACCAGGGCCAAGTTCTCGGGCCAAAAGCCATATTGCCAATGCAACCTCGATGGGATTGGCCCAAATCTCGTGCACAGTCTCAAAAGCGCGTGTGATGGCCATGACATCGGGGCCAATGAGTGTGAGAGCGGCGTCACCGGCCGACGGGTGGATCACATTCAGTGTGTGAATGTAGACAAGCGAGACAAGAGATCCCCGAATCATGGTCAAGGAACGAAATAGGTTTTGCTGATAGAAGCCTCTGGAGATCTAAAACTTCGTCGTCAGCGAGTCGAGACTGCACGATAAACAGCCCTCAATCAATACATACAGCGGTCCCAACATAGACGAGACCAGTTGCTCCGACGAGGGAATAACCAATTTCTTTTTGGGCATCACCGCGGCGAGCTTGCTGCAAATACTGAATTACTTGTTTGATGAGGAATGGCTGAGCAAACTTGAAGCCGATTAAGCAGAGCCGAGGGAAGGCCGTGGCAGCCATGGCCCTCTTCAGTGAGTCAACGAGAGCAAGAAGCAGGCGGTAACGGGGACTGATTCGAGTAGAGCCGGCCCATTTCTGGCGTGATTGAAGCAAGTTATCGAGGAGAAATTTTGATTTGAGGCCACGGTCCAGCTCGTACAGCGTATCCGTCTGCAGCGTTGTTCGAAAGCCGCGAAGCAGCAGCCCGTTCAGCCACCAGAAAACACTTTTGCTGATAATGCTACTTGTGGCTTCGGGGGGGAGAGTTTTCCAGGGGGGTAAAAGTATGTGACGCTTCTCTGATAGTTCGAGGGCGAGCACGAAGAGCTTACACGCCAAAAGGACGGAGAAAACGGGAGCCAGAGTTGGCTCGTCAAGCAGCCAAAGGGTACGGCATTGGACAGCATCGAAGGCACAGGAGAAGACGAGGTAGACGAGAACAACGCTGGATGGACGGACAGAGCGTCGATGTTCTAGACAACTCAAGGCGCCGAGAGCGAGAGCCCCGACGAGGCCGAGAGAGGCGGCGGCAAGAGAAACGGGTTTCAGTCGACGGTTGTTGCCCGCCCAGATGATGAGGAGCGCCAAGTGCAATGAGACGAGAGAAAAGTAGGCGACCTAGGCGAAACAAGGAACAATAGAAAATTAGCTTCCAAGCCATAGGCGCTGGCTTCACGGACAGCGTCACTTCTACTGACAATCTTAACAAGGCCAATCGGGTGCCGCAAGACTTTGGGCTTACGCCCTAGAAGCTGCGCGACACGCGGGAATACGACGAGCAGCAGCAGGACGCAGGGGCCGATGGTGAGGATGCTTTGCTCGAACAAGAGGGTCAGATCAAATCGCCAAGGTCGACAACCCAGGGCAGCAGGGCCGAAAGATTCATCGCAAGTGCTCGCCCCCGTGGCGGAGGCTGAGCTGCGGGTAGTAACTTCAGAGGCGTTGCTCATGGCGACGATGGAGACGGATAGCGAACTGGAGCAAATGCTCTAGAAGGGGAAGACGCGCAGGGCAGTCTTGGTAAATGCTTGAGCGGAGACAAGCAGGCATCATCAGCCTCTGCCACCATTTCGTCGTCGACCGGGTTGAGAATCGATAGGAACATGTCACTCCCCATTATTGCGATACCTCCATGCAGCTTTAACCACCTTCCTCGTACGGACCGAGCAAACCAACAGCCCCCAAGTTTGCAAATGACCTACCCCGCCCGGTGCCTGGGTCGAGGCCTGCGGTCGACTGTGACTTGAGCCGCATGCCACCCGTTCTTGCAAGTTGTCACGTCCCGTGGGCTTTTCGTACATGTACCAACCGGAACGGCTGAATCCTATGTACATGTAGGTGGACGAGGATGCCGACACACAACCACCATGCTACTTGCATGGGCAAGAGACGAAACACCTGCTGCCTAGTTCGCGCGTATTTTCCGCACTCCTGCGGGACGATATCCTTTCCATGGGAGGGAAACCTGAATTCGACAATCGTCCTATCCAATCGCCTCGTCCAGTTCCATTCTGACCACCATCGCGTACGTCTTCAACGTTGGCTCTGCTCTTCATCTCGATCGCGCGACTTACAGGGAAGGCCCTAGGCGATCCCTGTATGGCTGTGAGGTGCTTTATGGAGAAGTGTCCAGTCCACGGCTTCACTCCAACTCCGGCACTGGTGCATGATCCCCCAGCCGTCCACCGTTTTGTTGTGTTGCCGATCCGGAGAAGCCTCTTCGAGTGTCATATCACCGCAGCACATGATAGCCTGCCGTAGATAGTCGAAGCAATGGCCAACGTGGGCTGCACGGGCATGATGCCGTTCAACGTCTCTTAATGTGCCCTCGCCATATATCTCTGGCTCTCTACCCTGAATCGCTGCATAGTAGCTTTCACGTAGCATTCCCTATCAATATGGTTCGTCTCAGCCCTCGTATGCTACCGGCGGACTCATGCCAAAGCATGGATGGTCAAAGAACAGGGACGAAACACGACGTGCTTCAAAGATGATCAACGTACCAGGCAGTGCAATTGATGAAACATGGAAACGCTGTACCGATCAGGGCCGACATTGGTGGGAATTCCCGCTCCGAGGCCATATCTCTCGGGTGATTCTACTAGAACAAACCCGCGCCCATCTAAATACGCATCAGTGGAGAGCACTTTTTGCAAACTTAGATCATTGTGAAGACGAGAATGAGGACGCACTGGGCAATAACTCATCCCAAGCTGCATTGCTCTCGTCTGATGGGGCGGAGCTATACAGGGGATCTTTATCGAAGCGAACCATCATAGATCCTACTGAGTAATGTCAGCAAGCTCGGTGCCTGTAACGTCGGGTGACTCATGCTTGGTAAATACATTGTGGAGGAAAAGTTTTGATAAGGTTGTAATCAGAAATCGTGAAAATTGCTGCCGCAATCATCGTCACTACAAATATGACGAGCAGCGTCATGAAAAATGGCGATGATCTGAAAAAGCTTGCCTTTGATCGAGGAAATGAGCATTTCTTGACGTCCAGACAGTTGTCATCTCCGGGCAGCTGCTCGTAACGCATGTCTGAAGAACTTCTCTTGATGAGGTCTCTTATTGGTGTACAAGAATGAGAAACTCCGAGGTGGAGGTTAGGGAGAATCAGGAGATGTGGACAAGACTCTTGGAATGCGAAGGTATGGAGGTGGAAGGGTTGAGGCGCAAGTGCTCCCGCGTGAGTGGGGAGCAGCTAGTTATAACCTCTGTCAAGGAAGACTACCTATGTATTTACGTACGTCTGTGAACTGACTTCAGGCGGCTCATATTTCCCGACTACCGCGGCCATACTTATCATATGCCTACCTCGGAAAAACGTTCTTAAGATTTATTATGAGTCTACCCCTCTTTCTTTCAACGTTGTGTCCTCAATGCCACTTATCGTTTTCAACCGATCTGTCCCTCTTGTGCCGTAGCCTGCTCTGAAGGTCTTAGGAATCACATCCAACTTTAATAGACCGAAGCCTCCGCAGCACCCCGTTAGTCTCCGTGAGAAACCCGTATTCAAAGGGTTTGAACCGATCGCAGGAAAGTTCAAAGATTCAAGTTGGAAGTCCCAAGACGGGATCTTATCATGCTATTGCTTGTTAATTCAGGTAAGAACATAACCCACACTTTGGGGGGTTCAACGCCTCAGGACTGCCCATGCGTTGCTGTCTCCTTACTCCGAGTCATATTTAAAGCCGTCAAAGTGACATACATCAAATACTTCCAATATCCGAGGCCTTTGAAGCATTCCACAATAAGGTCCAATCCCGACATTGGCGTTCTATCATTCCATCAACCACCTCGTAGCCTTTGGTATTGACTCTTGGAGGCTCAATCGTTCCATCTGCTTGGCAAAGAATTGTCTTTCCTCAATAAAAATGACAGAAAGCGTCAGCGAATGCCTTGAGAGAACGCGTAAGTGGATTATTGCGGATGAGGAAGTGCCAAACCTGACGTAGGTAATCGAAGCAATGTAGCCAGTGGTCTACCCCGGTATCAGAACTATTATTGTTTGTCTGATTCCTCTTGTGGTGACTCGTGGAATCAGCACTAGGCGGGTTGGAAAGCGTCTGCATTGCTTCTCGAATCATAGCCAGGCAGTGCAGCTGATGGAACATTGAGATCCCATACTGATGCTGGACAAGATTCTTGTCCTCATGGATGATGAATCCACCGTTAGGAGTTATTAGGTCATCCCAAAGTTGATCGAATACGTGGCTCAGGTTTTTGTACTGCTCGTGTTCGCTGAATTGCACTGTCAACTGGCTTCGACTCTCGCGCCCGAGGCTCGCATGAGGCATTGTGATGCGCGGCACGACGTCCTTGACGGACATGAGCTCAAATACGATCAGCGCCATAGCTGCTAAACAGACCAGGAGGCCTATGGGGAAAAAAAGAGACGGCATGTTTAACATCCTTACGACAGCAATTTTGCACGTCGATTGGTTTCACCACAACGGACAGGCAGGGGAACGACGGAGGCTGACATATTCAAGGGGGAATCGAAAGACTCATTAGTAAAGACGCAGGGAAGGCACAAGGGCCTGTCATGTATCAAGATAACGGAAGGGCGAACTCGAGTATATCCTGTTCGGGAGCTTCCGTAGTCATTGGCAGCAAACGTTGAGCAAGATCTGGCCTTCGGTGGAGTATGCCGCCTCGGCGTCATGGCGAGGTAAATTGCTCGCGGAATCGACATTTGTGGCAAGAGGCACATGCTGTTGGCACCAGCAGTGACGCCCAAGGGCAGCAGATTCGGTTACAGAAGCGTCTCTGAATTTGGAAGGTGTTGGTCCTTAATTCCTCGTGCAGCTTGTTGTTGGTAAGACTATCCTGCAATCCAGCTGCAAAAGTCCTGAACAAAGGCACTCCGCATGGCAATTTTCTGTTGGTCAGATTGCAGAACGCAGTGCATACAGGGTACGCAGATGCAGACAAAACCATGTTGGAGGCGAGAACCATGAAGGCAGATATATTGCAGCCAACAGTGTTGGCACAGAACAGGACGTACATGTAGGCATCAATAATGCACCCCGTACCCCGCCTCCCTTCTTTTCCCTGGATGAAATGTCTGGGGGCTGTTGTTCCATGCATATACCTGGTCTAGACAAGCACATGCAGGCGGCGTCACAAGCGAATGGTCGATGCTTGACTCCTGTCATCAAAAGATACGTACGGTCACTATCAACGTCATATATCGCTAACGACTCAACTATCAGGCTCAACACGAATCGGCCAATCCTAGTCAGGGTGGTTGAGGAAGGATTGAGAGCAAGCGAGAGGGAAGGGGCAAGGCAGGTAGGCGGCATAAAAGAGGGATTTGGACCAGGTAGATTGAAAAAACACAGACCTTTACACACCTCCATCATGGCCTACATTTTCTCAGGGGGTTTAAATTTGAAGTTTGCAGGTCCTCCGAATACATGTAGTCAATCTCGTGCACCACTCTTCGTTGTCTCCAGGCTGCAGGGCGTGGAACAGTTTGGTTAAGAGCACGTGCAGGACTCCGGTCCTGGGAGGCTGGGGTTACTCCGTGGCATCGCATTAGTATCTGCTTATTGGCTCTAAGTATAACTGACTTGTCGAATTCCTATACAGATGTTTGCTGCCTTAGACCCAGGTCCGTCATTCAACAGTTGCTTCCATTGCAATGTATCAATGTTGGTCCATGCCTCGGAACGATTTCAATTCTCACTATGTAATTTCCATACTGCACATCCTTGACTCACACTTGAAGCCACAGAGTAGCTCTCAGCCTCGCTATCGAGCTTGAACATCAAGACTTTGCAATCCTTACGAACTGCAATTAAGTGTAGAGAAAGTAATCATGGTCCTGAGCTCCGGGCTGCTCAACCTCGTCCCTGCTGTACAGCATGTAGCCCTGGCCCAATGGTCCAGCAGCGTTCTTGACTGGGGCTTCTGGCTCCTTGGCCTTGCCGCGCTTACTGTAGAGCATGTAGCCCTGGCCCAATGGCCCAGCAGCGTTCTTGATTGGTGCCTTTGGTTCATGGGCCTTGTCGCGTTTGCTGTACAGCATGTAGCCCTGGCCGAGAGGCCCAGCTGCATTGCTAGTCGGAACCTTCGGCTTGGTGTCGTCTACGCGTTTGGAGTAGAGCTTATAGCCTTGCCCCAAAGGACCGATTTCCTGACCGTCCATGGAAGCTGACCGCTCGGGGGGGAAGTCAGCATCTTTTCATAAGTCTATTTCGTTGCCCAAAACGCTCACCGTGTTTCTTTTCGGGCAAGACCGCAGCTGAGGCAGCAACCGCCGCAATGAGTGCTACGGAGAAGCGCATGATGGCGGTGGAAGGTGAGTGGAAAGATTCAAACTAAAGAAAAGGGGTGTTTATGAGAGCCACAAGCTAAAGATGAAGGCTTTGGTGATATCTGACTTGAACGCCTGCGAGAGGCTTGGTCTTTTTATATTTCTCGGGCTTGACACGAGTCTTATCACCGTTAGAGTGTATTTAGCATCGTCTAACCATTGAAACGAGCATATCCCAATTTTCCGAATCAATTATCCCATATTGAAGCGTCTCCGGAGCTGAATGTCCGGGACCCTTTTGATGAGATCTCGGACCACCTTGCCGCTTGAATCCTTACAACACATCGTCTCTTCTATATCAACCTTCCCTTTCTGATTTAATCAGACCACCTTCAATGTTGTTAATGACCTTTTGTCGACTGTTGGCTGCACAGTCCTGTTCCTATTTTTCAGGTTTGGGCCGGACATGCATGTAAGACATTGCTATCCATGTTCGAGCCGGACTCTTACGGGCCCATATCGTCGTGCGGTTGACCCTGGATGCAGTGTCGAGCGTACATGTAGGTGAGGTTGTTGGTTGGTGAGCCTTTAAATTCTCTCATACTTTCGATGCTGACCATGTGAGCACTGAAGTATGATTCGCTATCAACATATGCACTTTGTCGACAAGGCGAATCTTCTCGCATTCCGCCAACGATGGATTCCATTCAATACATCGAACTTGACTACACACCGAGCCTCCATTTCATCACAAGTACGAATGCGAATATTGATTGCTACTCACTTTCAGAATACTAGCAAATCCCGCGTTTGCCTAGCTCGGGAAAGGATTTAGGGAGCTGTGGCTTTACTCTGTGCTTCTCCTTCCCCTTTCTCCCAAAATGACACTCAAGGAACCACCGACACCGGAAATGGACCGTTCATTTTCTCTGGATGAAGATCTAGAGCAATCTGATCCGAGACTCTCACTGCTTGAACAAAGCAGCTGTGGTCACCCAAAGAACTCATTGAAAACGCACGAAAGGCTCATAGGCATTATTGGCAGCGCCTGCCTTTGTGTGATTGCAACAGCAGCCTTCATTCGCTGGGCGCTCCTCCCTATGTACGGCTGTAAACCAAGCAGTCTCATTTACTGTACGCTCAAATATTATTTGTCTTGATACGCGTTTGCGACACATATTCTGAAGCTGACAAGTGGCAAAGCGCCCGCCCTGGGAGCTATAGCCTATGAAAAGGTGACTTTCAGCAATGCCCTGGGCGGCCGGAGTCCGTATGTGGGCGAACCCCGAGAGGAACTCCATGAGGCATGGCGCGAGCTCTTAAAATGCAAGAATACCTAGGTGTTTCAACAAAAAGCTCGATATTTATGAGGCTGACTATGTGTGGCACGGATAGATGGAGACACCCGTGTCTACGAAGAAGATCTGGCTAAAATTGATCGCACCTCAATTCCGCTCAACGACGCCCAAGGCGGGTATCTTGTCTCGCTGGATGTGTACCATGAGCTTCATTGCCTCAACGTCCTCCGAGAGCAGGTATACCGTGAGCACTATCCGGACAAACACACCAAGCAGAAACAGCTAGAGCATGCCGACCACTGCATCGACTTGCTCCGTCAGGTACTCATGTGCCACGGAGATGTTTCTTTACAAACATATGGATGGATAGACAACTATAGATGGCCGTGGCCAAATTTCACTGTTCAACACGAATGCCGGCGATGGGATCGGTTGACAGAATGGGCCGCTCAGCACTCGGTCCCCGATCTGCACGGGTCCATCTTGACGCATCCCACACTTGGTGAGTCCCGGGTTGAATCTACATGCGTTGAATATCTTAATTCTTCTATGGCTTTCTGTGTAGCTGACTCTACCCATGCAACTGCAGGCATTTCATATCGGGGGGGAGACGAATAAAGTGCTCAGTAGTAGTCTGATAGGGGGTAAGGGGTATGTTTTAGCAGTGGCGCCATCGTAGAGACTCGAAACAACGCGTGAGACGAATATTGTTGCTTCCATACGAAATGTACGTCAAGGAGTAATCTGAAGAAATAACGAATAGCCCGCTCGCTCTGTTCAATTTATACCGCCAGGACCTCAAAGCATTGCCCGCGGTGTATCGCCCTATTTGTGCGAACTGGTTATATGTGCCCTTTCGGCCAATGTCCTCCTAGACAGATTCATATTCTTCGAAAAAGTATTGTTAGTTGTAATTCAAACGTCGTACAAGAAGTGGTGACGAAGACCACACACACATTGCTTTGGGTGCAAGACCTCGGCTGCTGAGCGAAAACGAAACACCTACCTGCTCTGGACTGATGATGTGTTCAACGACAGTCTAAAATGTTGGGCGAACCTAAGTTTGAAAAGGCCCGGACATGGTCCCCTGCGTCGCCTTCACGAGGCCATGTACCAACGTCTACGTGTCCTTTGACCTCCATGTACGGCATACCTCAGGCCTGCTTTAGAAACATCAACCCATGTAAGCCAAACGATCTCGCAGGCGTGCCCACGCATGCATCCGCAACGGCCGCCTGCTTTGACTCAGAAAAAGCGCAAAATTGGTCCAGAACACATGCGGACAGTCAGCAAATATAAGTCTAATTTTCCAGTGAGAGAATGTTTTCTGTATGACTGAAGTAAAGCAGGACTTGGAGCGCGGATTTATGGCGACCAATCGCATTTGCGAATGGAGTCGGCAAGATGCCGGTTCAAAAATTTCAGCCGTCATGGTGACTTGAGTGCATGTGATGAAAGCCTTCTCGGTTGGATACACAAGGAATTACTTGCACCTTTTATTTGGTACGGACTTATGACTGATATTTTATGCAGTTAACAGCTTGGCAATTCTGCAGTTGGGATTATTTTGTGGACAATGCTACATGTAACTTGTAAAGTTCTGCCAGTTTCAATCTTGTCCGTACATGTGATGGCTACCCTCCCAATCCAGTGGAAGGGCCAAATCCACATCCGGACAGACGTTCACTCATAGGCTGTAGCTAGCATGGCGTTTTTGAAAGAAAGGAAAATATGACAAAAAATGTTCTTTTTCCTCTGAGTTTCAATTAGAGGCCAGTCTCCGTAGGATATGCCGGTCCTGTTTGGGGGGAAATGGCACCTGGCCCAGATGATTAGCCGAATTTCAGTCTGCCCAAAGGGTTCCAAAAAAGGTTTATACTGACCTAACTTTGGGTGCATGAGCATGTTTCCATACAGGTTAGGTGCTCGGTGTCTTTGTGCCCATGCAACAATGCTGTCCCAGTTTGCGCACTCATGCGCAACGCGGAAGTTTGGCCACGGCTTCAAATGGTCCATTTTCCAGTCATATGTCGAGATGGAGATGTCAGCCGCACACATCAGCGATTGACGAATCATGTCAATGCAGTGGCCAACATGGTCTAAATACGCATTCTGCGCGGAATCGGGGTATTCGTGGCTGTAGTATGAGCGGAAGATGTACTTGCGTAAGTAGTTGAGACAATGAAGGTTGTGAAAGACATCGAGGTTGAATACAATTCTGTCGGTTCCGTCATTAAGGCGAACCGCGTCGGGCGCGTGAAGCTCGTCTTGTGAAATGACCAGGTTCTGATCTACATGTAGACATTGACGTTCAGTCCCACAGCGGGTGGTTTCAGACAACTAACACGCGTCTCGCCTAGTGGTTCAGACATAATTACTTACGTTGGAGAAGGTCATCCCACGCTTTGTCCTGCTCCGGTCTTGGCTCCCCTTTGAATGGATTCTCGATGACAAGATTATGGTCGAGCGTGGAGTATTCGTATTTGATCGCTTGTTTAGCAGGACCTATAGCCACTAATCAGCGACCGCGCCGTAGTCTACAATCCCACCCACAGGAGTCTTTGCGAAACGTCAAGGCGAGGGTCTCACTCTGAAGTAGGAAAAGACCAAAGTCATCTTGGATCTTGATGTGGCGCAAGGCAGCAACAATACCGGCGAGGATCAGCGCAGTAGTGAAGTGGCAGCAAACAGCGATGAAGATGGATCCTCTAAACCATGGGCGTTTGAGTTGTCGGCCATGATGATGATTCATCAGTGTCTCGGAACTCTCTGCATCTGATTGATCGTCAACAGCTGAATCGGTTTCTGGTATATCGACAATATCGATGTCGTTATATTTTTCGTTTTCCATGATGCAAGACTTTGCGAAAGAATACGAGTCCGGAGGTATTTACCGTTGACTGGGTCGAAACATGCATCTGCACTGGCAAGAGGAATTGCAAACATTGAAGACGCTCTCGTCGCCTACGTCGTATTTGAAGCCTGCGGCATGTCTTAATTTGCTGAATAAAGCCGCAATTCGAAGAACCTGGCAATGGGCATTGCATAAGTCGGCGGAATATTCGCTGGACACGCAGCTGCAAAGGCGTCGAACAGCGCATGTAATCCGCCACATCACACGCAGGACCTCCCAGAAACGTTGTCAGTTTCGCGCATAAGAATTGGGGGCCAACACGCAACTTGCATTCTGAACCATGCGGTTCTTCATTTAAATTGCTCAGCAGAAGGGATTCCAACCCCCTGCAACGGCCTGCGCTGTATCGGCGAGCTTGCAACGGGGTGGGGGTCTTATCGACCTGCTCAAAACGGAATGCTGTGACCAACAAGGCGGACCTCGCTTCCGGTTGATCAGAAGGGAAGATACGTTGGGGGCTCTGTAACCGGTTTTGAAGCTGATACGGTATAGAACAGTTGGTTTGGGTAAGTCTGTATCTCCTGTTTACGCATATTGGTCTGTATGTGACCACGTACTTATTTAAGGCATATTTCGGCGTCGACGTCTGGTCCATATGCCATCTCCAACTTTCTCAGCCGACAATTTTCATTCTACATTACACCGAGTAAAGTCGTACAGTTTTTTCTTCTTCTCCAGAATAGGGGCTCATCATGCTTGGGCAACGACCACTGTTCAAAAACTTCATTTCTGAGGTGCTGCGCCGTGCTGATTATGAAGGGAAACCAGGTCACGGGCGGAGATACAAAGTTTTAATGGATATCAAAGCCAATTCAAATCCTGGCAAACTCAATCCAGTCTTTCTTATCTTCCATATCTTCCTGGCTTGCCTTTATCTCGGCCCTATCGGTTACTATGGCTGGTATATTTCGAAGACCCGGCATCTTGAAGCGGGCCTGATTTACTGTAAGATTGAATTCACCGAAGAATTGGTCGATACTGCTCATTAAGACTCCCCAGCGCCAGCAAGAACAGCTGTTTCCTATGAACTTCGGGTCATTGATCAATCTATTCGTACTCCCTTTCACAACGGACCAAGCCTCGAGACTGATGCTGCTTGGCACGAGCTACTCCAGTGTACGTATTTTCGGACTTTGCAGGCACATGAATATTCTGTAACACAACGCTTGGCAGATAACAATATCGTCGTCACTGACAAAGACTTGAAGCAACTAAATCGAACGTCAGTTGCACTCCGACACATGCCAGGGTATCTGGCTGGACTCGATGTCTTCCATGAACTTCATTGTCTTGTAAGTATTAGCCTGCCTCGGGTTGAAAAAGGGCTTCATCCTAAGCTTAAATATTTGACAGAACTATGTTCGTGAAAATGTCTTCGCCGGTTACTACGCCCTTGAGGCGAAAAGATATCGCGATGAGCATCTCTGTGAGACGCATCTTTGATAGCCTTTGGAGCCCTAGAAGAGTACTAGCTGACACTCGAGTAGTTCATTGCATTGACCACTTACGTGAAATTATACAGTGCCACGGCAGCGTCGCTGTGCATACATTTGAGTGGCATAGCGACATCCGGTTTCCGATCATCAAGCAGCAGACGACTCACGTGTGCCGCAAGTGGGACCCCATCTTGCAATGGGCAAAGGAAAACTACCCCTACAGCAAGGATGGCGTCATTCTTGAGCACCCAAGACTAGGTAAGCCGCCTTCGGTTGATTGCAGTGCGCATCAATACTTCTCAGAGCACTCAGCTTACCCTAGCCTGAATCTCGAAGGTATCATACAACCAACGAGATGGAATCAAACCCAAGCGTGAAGGCCGGTGCAAATCAAGGGAAAAGAACTGCATTTAGAATGAGTTCTATGCTTCACGTCGGCTATGCGAGACGTAAAATCAAATAAAAGGATAAGCTGGCCTTAACATTGAAGGACACAAAGTATACCATTTTAGCATAGCCCAAGTTAAACGCTCAATTTCTTTCCATCAAATTAAAATGCGATTTCATCTTTACATGTAGATTGATTATCATGAAGAACATTGTAGCTTTCGTAGGGAGGATATGTAGAATAATAACAGTAAGTAAATGCAAGGGGAAACCTCTCTCCTGCAAGCTTCAAACAGTTCAGGCTCCTCTTTGCCCTCTTATTGGCGAACTATTTACCCTGTGTACACCAGGGGATCCTTAAACAATGCTGCCTCTATTTCTCGTGCCTACCTTGCGGCCTTATCGCAAGTTTGGGCGGCAGCCCTATGTTGATCGATGGCGAAGCCCCTGTTGTCCGAGGATACAATGGAGGGAACTTAAGCGGACTGGGGCCAGCAACCGCAGCTGAGAAGCCTCTTGAAGGTGCGGCTCGTGAGGCCGACGCCGGCTCCGGCTCCAACGCCGGCTCAGACGTTAGCACCGATGCCAGCGCCTTCACCGGCTCCAACGCCGAGGCCCAGGCAGACACCAAGACCGACGCCGAGGCCAGCATGAACGCCGACACCGGCTCCAACACCAGCACCGACGCCAACACCTGCATTGACACCGACTCCGACGTCCAGGCCAAGCGGAGAAATCCGTTCAGGCCCAGGCCTCCGTACTGGGTGACGAGCTTGTTGTCAGGGACGTCATTCAAGTCCCAGCCTGCAGAGTGTCCAGAGCTGCAATGTTGCGGGTAGGGGCTGGTAGTATTGTATTTGGGAGCATGCATGAAGGAGTTGAGATCAAAGGTGGCCGAGGCATGATGAAGGGTGGCACCCGTGGGTGCCAGGCTGTACCTGTACTTCATCTTGGCTATCTGAACCACGTATTAAGAAAACGCTTTCGTCTGAAAGACATAGGTAGAAAGGAAGTGGTTAAATATTGATAAGAAGAACGAGAAAAGCAACCGAGTCGAATAGCGAATGTGCCGGCACCGAGGACCAAAAGCCAGTGGCAGATATTAGATTGGAACGAAAGGCGTGGATCTCGTCAGCCAAAGGCAAAGAGAGAGAGACTGCCCGAGAACTGGCGTGTTGATCCAAAGTAAAAGCTGTCAAAGAGGTGAATCTGTCAGATCTATATAGGCGAGTCCCGGTCATGGATGAATAGGTGCCCGCTTCTTTTGATACTTGACATTCTCCAAGCGACAGTAGCCGGAGAACATGGCGCCGGGCATTTGGTGATTCGTGGCTTGCCGCGCCCCTATACTGCCGAGGCGCGGCTTTGCAGGATACGTTGAATGTAGTCTCACCGTCCTATCCTGACGCGCGGCTCGAGAGTCGCCGTATGACGAGAGGAGAAGTTAGGCGAGAGATTAGGGGCTGTGCAGTGAATGCAAAAGTGTGGTAGCGTTCAATGTTCACGCGCAGCGAGCAGACGTCGTCTTAGGGTTTAGCTTTAACGGACATTGAACTTGGGGCCTATTGATGGCCATGGTTGCGCACAAATGGGCACTTGAGGAGCCGCGAAGATCTTCAAGGCACTTGCTATGTGCAAGTTGCAAGAAACCTTCTGGGTTGTGCTCTCTATCGCTAACTGTCCATGGAAACGCACGCGCACAAACTTCCCCTTTGCAAGCATCCTTGGCCAGGAGGAGGTCTTCAATGCCGAGACAATGAACGGGCGCCTCCAAAGCATTACGGGCTGCGGTGAACCTCGATGGGACTGAGCTCATTGTTGCATGCCTCACTAACGCCATTACTCGTAAATGTAGAGTACCCAAGGATCCCTTCTTCTAATTGGTATCAAGACTATAGTAAGGATATAGTTTCAATCATATATTCATCTCTTGGCTGTCTTGATCTTCAACATACCTTGTAGGAGGCGCCAGTAGGATTTTGTGAATTCTTGAATCAAAAATGAAACGTTCCAGCAGATGCTCGAGCAATTACAAGTGATAGGTTCTTTTCCCACCTTGACAAAGAACATTGACACGATCAGCCGCAGCGGAAAGAGCTGGTTCAGTCGTTGAATCTTGCAAAGCTCATGTCCGCGCAACGGTCAGCGCTTAGCAAACAGACAGTGAAGTTATAGCCAAAACACCCGCAATCCTCGCGCTTGTTAGCCTACGTCGTCACGAAATTTCTCGGCGTTACGATAGACTGTGACCACAACAGTCTACCAGCTAAAGGGGAAATAGTGTGAGCTTCCTTGTAAAACTAAAGGCATTAGCTTGCTCTTTCGTATTCCGTCCGAGATGTATATTTCAGCGTTTAATTCGCTTTGTTATACGGATATGACCGTATCGTCGAATTCGTTTCTGCCTCCCCGCAGTATCTGCACCGTAAGCTTTTGAGATAACTGCGTGAAATAAACCCGCAGTTCAGGCTACCGAGAGGAGAATCCTGAATTTCCCTGATGCAAGCTGATCCTTCATCTGGAGAGTGATTTTGGGCAATTAACAAAAGTCAAGGACCACGTCACTAACAATGCTGGTTTTTCTATTTAGCCACAGCCAAAACACACTCTCCCTTGATAGTGCTGCCCTTAGATTTTAGGAAGCTGAAAGAACAGACATGAGATCTACTTCTTCATAGGTGCTTTGAAATGCTTTTACCTGCATGGAACCCGCGGAAAGAATGGCGAGCCGGGCTCGAAACCGAGGAAAATAAAGCTCATCTTGCACTCCTGTGCTACTTAGATTCACAACTTGATCAGCTTCACGATAAGCAAAATTTATCTCAACACAATTGAAGGTTCAAGGGAAAGACAGCATCTGATTTAGGTGGCTCTTTGCGAGGCGTCGCAATAAGTGCTTAAAAAATCTTCACATGCAAGCCACAATGAACTGGCCACTGCCTTTCTAAGTTTAAAAATTCCTCCAAGGCCTTTGCACTTTGATTCGTTTTGCCCGTATCCGCCTATATATTCCCGGACTACCTGCTTCCCAGATCCTGTCCATGGCTATTTGTCACACTGCTACTTGACCTAGGCTCTCGGTAACCAAGCCAACCACCCGTTCGCCATGACCTCGGCTAGAGACCGCCTCAGAGGGGTTTTGCGGCGTCTTATCTGGAGTCGAAAGCGGTCCGCGGCCGCATCGTCGCATATTCCGCCGAGGTTGGATGCTCTGCCAACCGAGCTTGTGGTTGCGATTGCGGATTATCTCGCACCTCAAGATCGTGCTTCATGGGCGCTATCCTGTAAAAGCGGCCTACGAAGCTTAGGGACAGGGGCGTTACAAATCCAAGAGCCGCTACGTATGGAGCTCCTTCAGCGTCTCGAGAGAGATGGGGCAAGCAAGGGAAATATCTTGTGTCTTGCGTGCAAGACCTTCCACTCCCCGGACCGATCTCTTCTTATTGGCGCCTGGTTCTGGGATCTTATGGGCACCTGGTTCTGGGAGGGTGGTTTGGCCATGAGGCCATGCGCTGAACCTCTTTCGCTGCAGAAAGACCACTCGTACAAACTCTCATCGCTTCAATTCGTAACGCCGAATCTTCCTCCTCGCCTCCACTTCAACACGATATCCGCAATCATGAGAAGCCACCGTCACCATTGGGATTCACACGTTGCGGAGAGTCTGAACGCGAGTTCTCAATGCCGCAATTCGTCGGAGCACATGTACCCCAGGATGCACCAACACATGCAATGCAGAATAGCAAACGGACGCTTGATCATGGAGACGGAAAAGCGCATCCTACCTTATAAAGGGCTAGAAGGCTTCGATGCTGGTTGCCTGGCCAATTTACTCGAGTATCTACAAGGAACCCATATGAGAGATTGGATATGTGCCCACATGACATGGTCGACCTCCTATCCGAGCGTGTTCACACGGCCGCTGGCGACAACGCACTCATGGCGTTCACACATTTGGATGTCTCGCGAATTATCTCGATCAGCTGAAAGAGCTATCCACCGCGAGATCGGACATGTTCAAGGTTGCACATATTGCTATACAGATTTCGCAATCCAGGTCGGAGATATGCCCGATAGAGGCGGTCGAGTTATATATTTAAGGACTTGGAAAGATCTTGGGGGCGGCGAGAGTCTTAGCGACCTACGATGGAGGTCTCATCTGTTTCAAGATTCATTTCCGCTAAGTGAGGTACGGATCGTCTCTCAAGCAGGACAGATTTGCAGCGACTTTAAATATGCATCCACACCTGGCGGGATGCTCTCTAACAAGCGGTCTTGACTTTTGACCTCGTAGCCCGAGATTTAATCCTACTGCTTTTCGGGACCTTTGCCATAGATAGAGCAGCCTAGCAAAGATTAAGGTCCTGTCTATCTTGGTCTAGACTTGTACATGCCGATATGCTGGATCGTCGGGTATGGCGAGAAGCACGAGCACAGCCGAGCATATTCACATGAGAACGAGTTTGGCTTTATGGCTAGGCGAAGAGCAAATAATATGCTTCCACGGACTTCATGCAGGACACGAACGTGCGCACCCAACGACGACGACGACGACAAGTCCCGAATCCTTCGGTTCTGTTCTATGGTGTAGCCGAGCTGCTAGTCCGCCCCGTCTGATCTTCTCGCCCTGTCTGATCTTCTCGCCTTGCTTATACGTTATGCGTCGTTGCAACGCCTTGTAGACAATATATCCTATGAGTTTCGAGTATCAATAACAACAGGGCCATTTACCAGGAATAGTAGCCAAGTCTTAGCTCGACCACCTCTGGTGCTTCTGCCGTCTCTGCCATGTCTGCTTTTATCCGCCTATAGACTAGCGTGCTTCGTATCGTAGGATCCTTTGGAAAGCATTCATGTTTCGCCGCGTATGTCGCCAAGAGTGGGAATGCCGAGGAAGCGCCCAGCTGGCCCACGAAGGACGGCAATAAAGCCCGAGAAGGACAAGGGCGCGTGCGAAGCAAAAAAATTATCATGCCATTTGATCTTATCAGATGGATCTTGGCCCGCCTTGCCAGGCCGAGGTACCTGCTTGTACTGTCAGGTGTCGCGCTAGTCTAGCGTAGCCCCACTCGTGCGTTTGATGAGCAAATCTTATCAGATGGGCAATCAGATCTTGATGCATCCCAGGTCCCCGATTGGTCAGAAGGCGCTGGTCCGGGGCCTCGAAATCGCACGGTGCTCAAGCGTGCGCGTTTTAATCGGGCTTTTGGCAGGAGAAAAACGGGTGGGCAGGTGACATATCGCCAACGGTTCCACTCTGCTTGCATGTACAGTGCCAACTTCGACTCGCTCATACTCGGACGCCCCTTCAACCTCGACCCGGTATCCCAGGAAGAGCAAGGGCTCAAGGACCTTCAAGTCCCACTCGGCCATGCTCGCCATACCCGAGAAACGACGAAGTCGCGTCATGCGCCGTGTTCAGACCGGGGTTGGCCTTGGCAATCTGGCCGGAGACCGACCTCGAGTCTCGGATCTCTGTCGACTCGACTCAGCAAGCCGACATCGTCTCAACAAAGACTCTGACGGCTTCAAGAACACCTCTTCACAAAGGGTCATCTTGATTCGGCCATTCCTAGGTTCGCAGGCGGCAGTCACGAGTCACAATGGATCGCGAAATTCCCGTCACCAAGCTTCCGCTTCTCGATAGCTTCAATCACTCAACCACCAAGCCACGATCGTCAAGCTGCAACGAGAGCCAATATCAGACTGCTTCTCGTGCCTTGAACTCAAGACACTCAGATTCTCCCAATGCTATTGAGCAAGGACTGGCTCTAAGCCACTACCAGCTCCTTCACAGCTTTGCGGCATTTCTCTTGGCATTCACCGGCGATGGCGACGTCTCTTTTGACTATCTCATCTCATCGATTCCAAGCTCGGGTGCGCCTCTCCAGTCGGGCATCGCCCATGCCACCGCTCCAGAGTCCGCGGACGCCAAAAGCCCCTCAGAGGCACAACTGGTCCTGCTCCAAGACATCGCCACTTGCGGCTCCGACTTTGGATTCGTCATCCAGCAAGATGATGAGTTGCAAACACTCCCCTCTGCAATGAGCGACAAGCTCTTCCTAGTCACCGTCTCCAAAGACAACTGCTCCCTGCGATTCCCTGCTAGCAGAATTTCCCACCGATTATTAGAGCCCATTCTCTCCTCATTGCTGTCATACCTAAGCCCATCCACAAACGCCAACGTTTGTCAAGGGAACGGTTCCGTTCTCAATCATCCTCCGCTTGCTGCGCCACCAGACTTCGAAAGCAAACTTGGCCTCCGACCAAGTTCAGCCGAGAGAAGAGTGCATGAGCTGCACAGCGCATTTACAGCAAGGGTCCGCGACCATCCGGACCGACCCGCCATCGATTACATTGGCAAAAATGGCAGAGTTACCTACTCGTACAAAGAGCTTGACCATCTTTCCTCGGCCTTGGCCAGTCATCTCCGTCGTTCTCTGGCTGCTCGTGGGTGCGAGCAAAATGGCCACATCATAGTGCTCTTACACCAATCCCCCGAGCTATATGTTGCCTGGCTCGGCGTTCTCAAGGCAGGCTATACCTTTTGTCCAGTTCCAGTTGAGTCGCGCTCTGAGCTCCTGGTCGATCTAGCAGAGGAACTCGAATCCAGACTCGTCCTGAGCTCGGGCGCAGGGCCGTCGTCTCTGGGAGCGGTGCTAGAGACATCACACGATCTAGAATATCTCGATCTTGAAGCATTCTTACAGCGTTATCCACATTCGCATCAGCCAAGTTCTCAAAAGCACACATTAATCAGACCGGATGATGTAGCTTACATCATGTACACGAGCGGATCTACGGGGAAGCCCAAGGGCGTGCAGGTCACGCACCTCGGTGCCGCTTGTGCAATCGCCTCCAACATTGTAGCCGCTCCTGAGGCGCTGCAACAGGGCACAGGCGGCACGCGATGGTTTCAGTTCGCGGCACCGACATTTGACGCATCAGTGACCGAGGTCTTCATTACACTTTCTGTGGGAGGGACAATATGCGCCTGCAACAGGGCCATGGCCATGACCGATCCTGAAGCGGCCATGACGGAGCTTGAGGCGGACAGCATCATGACGACTCCAAGCGTGGCAGCGCTGCTGCGGCCGGACAAGGTTCCTCGTCTCCGCTACATCTGGTCTATTGGTGAAGCGCTCAACACCAGAGTCATTGAGACTTTTGCCGCCCCCGGAGACCCTCCCTCCTGGAAAGCTGACCATAACCTGATCAACACCTACGGTCCCACAGAGGCAACAGTCAATTGTACACTTGACCAAGTATCACAGGAGCAGCGAGGCAGCGTCATAGGGGGTGCTATTCCAACTTGTTCTATCATCCTGCTGGATCCGACAGGTAACTCTGACAAGCCCGTTCCTTTGGGCTTCTCGGGAGAACTGGCCATTGGAGGTCCGCAAGTAAGTGCCGGCTACCTCAAACGCCCGGATCAAAATGCCAAAAGCTTCGTTGAAGTTGCCCCCTTTGGTAGACTGTACCGCACCGGAGACCGTGCACGTCTTGTCGAGGGTCTAAATGGCGACCTCAGCATCGACTTCCTTGGCCGCATCTCGTCTGGCCAGATCAAGATCACCGGAAGGCGTGTTGAGCTGGGCGAAATCGAGGCCGCCATTACAGGTCCGGCCGTAGCAGAGGCTGCCGTCATCTACATACCCGCTACCTCGCCCACAGAACCCAGTCAACTTATTGCAGTAGTGGTTCCCCGAATGGACTATAGTCTCGATCAAGTATTTTCAGATTGTCAAGCTCGCGCCGAAGAGCTCTTGCAGCCGTTCATGCGACCCTCCAAGGTCTACATGCTAGCAAAGCTTCCGCGGACGGCAAGCGACAAGGTCGATCGAAAAGTGCTGCAAAAAATGTGCCTTTCTCCATCCGACTCCGGTTTGGTGATGCTGGGAGCTGGCGAGAAATCAAGCCGGCTATCAAATCTCTGCGAGGAGCACTCGCCGTCCCACAGGGGATCTGAGATGTTCAGCCGCGTTATAGACGTCATTGTTGAGACTGTATCGGCAGACGAGAGCAGAATCACACCGTCCTCTACACTTCCTTCTCTCGGCCTCGACAGTCTACACGCCATACAACTGCTACAGCGAGCTCGTGACCAAGGCCTTCCTAATCTCAAGTTTACCGACGTCTTGTCATGCCGGACTGTTGGAGACCTGACGGAGAGGTACGAGGCGCAAGAGCGTATTGATAAGGAAAGCTTGACTCGCTGGGAAGAGGCACCGAAGCTGCAGACTGAGCCTCTCGTGCGCGAGAGCGATGGCAATCATTCCAAGTTGGCAGCGGGCGGATCTCCACCTAGCCAGGACATCCACCAAGAAACCACAAACAGAACAGCGCAGACAAGCAAACAACTAGAATGGGAGAAATCCGCTGCTCGATTCGATCAACAGTGGAGGATGCTGATAGCCCAAACCCTGGGCGATGACTCTGGTGTCTTCAAGTTAACACCCACGACAGCAATGCAAGATGGCGTCCTCGTCGAGAGTCTCAGGGAGCCATTATCATACTGGGGCAGTTTCTCATGGAAACTATCGCCGTCAACAGACGTCAAGCGTCTCCGTGAAGCGTGGGAAACTATACTGGCAAAGACGCAGATACTTCGTTCTGGATTCGTAGCCCCGGACTTCAGCGACACACCAGTCTCCGACATATCATCTCCGACACCCACCTTCATCCAAGTGATTTACGATGAGGCTCAACTGCCCTGGGCTGAACTGAACTGCGAGGATGACGGTCTGCAGGCCCATCTGAAAATGCTACACAATGATGTGGCCACAAGGCATTACGCCGACAGATTTGCGTCACCTCCCTGGCAAATTACAATTGCCACAACCGAAAAGCAGCGGCTGATGGTCCTGACGTTGCATCACTCATTGTATGATGGCGAGATGCTTCGATACTTGGTCGCGGACGTAGTGTCCGCCTATAGTGATTTGAGGCACGAGATTGAGCGTTGCCAGGTTCAAGAGGCACTCAACAGGCTTGCCGCCAGTCAAGAAACCGCTACATCTTTGGAGTATTGGACGGAGCAGCTCAAGAGTCTCAGGCAAGATTGTGACGATGAACTAGAACCCTCACAGGCTCAACAAAAGGCACAAATCGTTCACCGTACCATAGAGATGAAAGCCAATCTATCGAAGGCAGAGTTGGCTCAGGCAGCTGCAGACCTCGGGGTGCCATCCTTCAATTCGCTGATCAGAGTTGCCTACGGATCAATGCTTGCTGAGCTATCCGAAGCTGAGCACTACCTTCTGGCGGAGATTCGTTCTGAGAGAGTGCTGGAGGCCCGACTGGCTGACGCCATGGCGCCTCTTGTATCTGCTTATCCCGTTCCATTCACACTGAGCGGAACGCCTAGACAAATGGTCGCAGCGCAGGCCGAACTTGCGATCAAGAGCCTCGAGCATGGGTCCATTCACGCCGGCCTTGTTCGGAAAATCGTTCGCAAACGAGCAGATGAGACCCTGTACCCTGCCGTCTTCGTGTTTCATCCATTTGTATCGGAGACATCTGCGACCTCGCTTTGGGACGACATGCAAGAGGTTTTCGACCTCTCTGTTGACCACAGCTTTGCCCTCAACGTTCTGGAAGCACACGACGGCACCATCACTCTGTCATTGTCGGTGGATGAAACGCTCATGAACTCTGCCAGTCAAGACGTCTTCTTGCGCGAAATCGACGCGTTACTCACCAATATGACTCTTCACCCAGATGCGCCATCAACTTTGCATTTGACCCAATACTTTCCTTCGTCGCTAGTCTCTTACAACCAACCTCCTTGCCCGGATGACTATATCCGTTTTCAGGAACCCACGGAATATGTTGAGCTGTTGGCGGGAAAACATCCCGACTGGAAAGCCGTGGAAGTTGTCACCGGCTTTGACACGGACACGATTCGCACCTCTTCATGGACATACGAGCAGCTCAACAAGGTCGCGAACCAGGTGGCTCATTACATCCGAAGCCTCTCCTACCATGGAAAGACGATTGCCATGTGCTTGGAACGAGATCTGATGTCGTTTGCCGTCATTCTGGGCATCATGAAGTCTCGCAATGCCTATGTGCCAATTGAAATGAGTTTACCCAAAGATCGCCAAAGCTTCATCCTCAGGGATAGCGGCGCCGTCATGCTGTTCACTACAGGAGCTGGCTTTCATCCGGATGATCCTCAAGACGCACTCCATGTTATTACTGTCAACCCATCGTTTGTCGGCTTACTTCAGGACATGAGTGATGAAAATCCCATTCATCCCAAGTATCCAGATCTAGATGCTTACTTCCTATATACGTCTGGCTCAACGGGTGTGCCCAAGGGAGTACGAGTTGGCAGAGCAAATCTCTGTTCCTTCACTGACGGCCTATCGTACATCATTTGTACAGAAGCCCCCGCTACCCGAAACCTTGGAGGACGTGGCAAATATATATGCCTGGCCAGTCGGGCTTTTGATGTTCATCTCTGCGAGATGTTTTTGGCGTGGCGGAACGGCATGTGCGCAACGATTGGGGATCGTTTTACTCTGTTGGATAACCTGGCCAGAGCACTCAAAGAGCTTCGCATCACACACGCCAGCTTCGTGCCATCTCTTCTGGATCAAACTGGCCTCGTCCCGTCTGATGTCCCGGATCTCATCTACATTGGTGTTGGTGGGGAGAAAATGACGCCCCAAACCCATCAAATCTGGTCTTCGAGTGACCATGTCAGTCTAATCAACGCCTATGGACCAACAGAGGCCACTATCGGCTGTTGCGCTACCCGCTTGCATCCGTGCTCTGACACTCGCAACGTCGGTCCCCCGTACATTGACAGCCAAGCTCACGTCCTCATTCTTGGGACCGAGCTTCACGCCAAGAGAGGCATGCCAGGAGAGCTCGCCATCACTGGCAACTTGGTGGCAAACGGGTACCACAACCGGCCCGACGCTACGGGATTCTGCACTTTCGAAGGCCGGCGCATGTATAGAACAGGCGATGTTGTGCGCATGGAACCGGACGGCTCGATTCTCTTCCTCGGTCGCAAGGACGACCAAGTCAAGGTTCGCGGGCAGCGACTCGAGTTGGGCGAGGTCTCGCAAGCCGTGCGAGCTGCATCGCCTGAGACTCTAGATGTTGCCACCCTCTTGCTCAAACATCCGGAGATGTCACGCCAAACATTGGTCTCATTTGTCGCGTCCCCTGGATCTGGTGACCGGACGGAACCGGTCTTCTTATCCGAGCGCTTTGCAGAGCTCAATGACGAGCTCAAGAAAGCATGCGAAGCTACTCTTCCGGCCTACATGGTCCCCGACTTCCTAGTTCCTGTCTCCTTCTTGCCTCTCACGCCGACGGCTGGCAAAACTGACAACAAGCTCCTTACCAAGCTGTTCCGCTCCATTGCGCTGAGAAGCCTTTACGGTGAACACGGCTCGACTTCGAACGGCATTGCCGCTCCTAAACGCGAGCTGAACCTGCAGGAAAGGCGGATAGTCGATGCCATTGCAAAGGTCATTCCCCAGCAAAGTCGGACGATTGTTGGCCCCGAAACGTCCGTCTTCCAGCTTGGAGTGGACAGCATTACTGCCGTCACAATCTCGTCCCGTTTGCGAAAGCTTGGGTTCAACGCTTCGGTTGCTCAGATTCTCCGCAACCAGAGTGTCGAACAATTAGCGCTCAGCATCGCCACTTCAAGATCTACCTTTGAGGAGAAAGACCTCGCCGACAGGGCAGCAGAAGACTATTTAAAGACTCTCGACTTGCAAGTCCGCCAGGAGCTTGTCGCCCAAGCTTCCCCTCTGGTACAACGCGTTCAATCTGTCTGGCCATGCCTACCCTTGCAGGAAATTCTTGTGGCACATTCCCTCGGACACGGCGTTGGGGAGGACGCACAGTACATCAATCATGCCGTCTTTGAGCTTGCTGCCGGTGTGGACTTGAACCAGATCAAGTCTGCCTGGGAAAATGTCATCAGACGGACTGACATCCTCAGAACATGCTTCCATTTCCGCGACAAAGACATTGTGCAGTTGGTGCTGCAGCCTGAGGAGTGTCAAATCAAGTGGAGAGCTGTATCAGGAGAAGCTCAACATCTCAGGCAAATACTCGAGAAGTCCCACAGGACTCTTTCCGACGACATCATTAAAAACATGCATTGTATCCCACCTCTACGACTAACAATGGCATATGCAGAAGAGTCCAACAGTACATCGTACCTCATGCTGTCCATTCACCATGGGCTGTATGATTTGAACTCGCTGTCGTTGATTCTTCAAGACGTTGAGACCGCCTTCTTCCATGGTCATCTATCAGAAGGAGGCTCAATTAAGCCACTGATGCGTCATATTGTTGGACAACAGCAGCGTGAGAGTCAGGCTTGTCACTTCTGGCAGACAATGCTTCAAGACCAAGCTCGCACGCGGGCAGAGCTCCCAACAACGGCAAACCCAAGTCAAGCCGAGAGAGTCTTTGGAGCCAGGCTGGGAGAATTGGAGCGTCAGTGCGTCAAGTCAAATCTCTCCCTCGCCGGTCTCATGCAGGGTTTATTTGCATACGTTTTGGCGCAAGCCTTGAATGAGGACAATGTCACATTTGGCGTCGTCCTCTCTGGGCGGTCAATTGACATCGAGGGTATCGATGAAATCAGGGCACCATGCATCACCACCATTCCTCAGCGTTTTCGTTGGGGCAAGGGGCCGAAGCCTCTTGCTGAGCTTGTGTCGAGTATGCAGAAGCAACTTTTCCAGGCCATGGAGTACCAGCACACGTCGCTTCGCTCAATATCGTCATGGCTTGGGATTTCCGGGGCTCTGTTTTCCAGCATCTTTTCCTTCGTCAGAAGCACAACGTCGACTGCACAAACAAGCGGCGGAGAAAGGTTGATGAAACATGTTGCTGGTCACATGTCGCTGGATCATGCACTCACCATCGAGTGTGAAGCGAACCCATACGACGACAGCTTAACTTTGCGGGCTGAGACTCGCTTGGAAGCTTGCTGCGACGCCTTGGATAGCATGCTCGAGAAGATGGAAGTTTTGGCAAATGCATTGCTTGACGGCCAACAAGTGGTTGTCTCCCCCGTTAATAAACCGAGCATAAGTGCCGGCCCTTCGACCCATGAGTCAAACGCAATACACCAACCATGGTCGGCCCTGGAAAGAACCATCCGCGATGCCATCGTCAACTTCTCGGATGTGAACCACGGAGATATAGAGAAAAACACACCTCTCATTAGATTCGGCATCGACTCGATTACGACCATACGATTTGCAAAGCTACTTCGCCAGCAAGGCATCCAAGTATCTGGCGCTGATGTTGTTCGCAACCCTTGTGTCAAGGACCTTGCCAGGTTTCTCGAAACATCTCAGAGCAAAGTTGGCATCCCTCTTCAGCAACGGGCCGCGGATGGCTCGCGGTGGAGTGTAGAGATGCTCAGAGGTGTCTTGTCCTCCAGCGAGCTTGACGGCATCGAGGCTGTCTACCCTTTGTCGCCACTTCAGGCGGGTATGGCCACCGCGACACTGAGTCTGAACTCGAGGATGTATTCGCACCAACACACATTGAGTTTAGCCATGGAAACGGACACGGCAAGACTCAAGCAGTCATGGCAGGAGTTGCTTCAGCGTCACGATATCTTGAGGACGTCGTTCATCGCGCCGAACGGGAAATCCACGACGTGGATCGGCGCAGTGCACAGGGACCCGATCATTGTTTGGGATGATGTGGTGGCAGACGATCTGGGCGAATGCCTCTCAAACCTGGCACATGCAGCAAAGTTTGAAGATGCAACTTCGTTCAGGACACCGCCGGTTCGCGCAACCATGGTTCGAAACTCGTCGGAGCTGGTCTTTGTCGCGTCCTTGCACCACGCAACCTACGATATGATTTCCATCGACTTCATTTTCCAAGATCTTTGGACTCTGTACAACCAGCAGTGTCCTCCACTTCGCCGACCTTTCTATGATGCGGCGCCCTCAATATGGTCAATGGCTTCTCAGTCGACGGACTTTTGGACTAAACACGTCACAGGATATGAAAGCTTCCGAATCCCCCTGACGACGGAGGAGGAGAAGTCGAGTGTTCTTAGTACCGCGTCGCAGCCTTTGCTCCGGGGCGTCACTTCAGTGGATGCGTGGTGTGCCAGAATGAGAGTATCGGCCCAGTCTCTCGTCTTTCTAGCACTCAGCAAGGCCGTCTGTAGCCTCGTCGGCGTTCGTGACGTGGTGCTCGGTCAAGTGCTTTCAGCCCGTGTTTCCATTGAAGAGGCAGATATGATTGCGGGACCCATGCTCAACACTCTTCCCTTTCGCCTGCGCATATCCGACGCGGCAGAAAGCAACATCGGCTGTTTGCAAAGGGTCCAAGACTTTCACGACCAGGCCCTCGATCATCAGCACGGTTCGTTAGTCGACATCCAGAAGAATTGGCGAGGCCAAGATAGTATGGACGAACTTTTTGATTGTCTTTTCGTTTTCCGGAAGGAAACCGAGCAGACCTGGAACAAGCATACCCCATGGTCCCTTCGCGAGACTCCAGATACGGGAGATGCCCAGTTACCGTCACACTATCGGCTGAACGTCGAGGTCGAACAGAAGAGTGACGGATCCTTTGTTGCTATGGCGTCATCGAAAATGAGCGAAGAAAACCTCAAGAACTTGTTGGATCTTTTTGCGCAATGCTTGCAGGACATTATGGTCTCTCCGGATAGACTGGCTATTGCATTCCCACCCGCCTTGGCTGAGGCGACCGACGCCCGATCCTCCAAACTTCAAGCGCGCAAGACTGAGACCTTTGATCGGGAGGCGCTTGATCGCTTCTTCCACTCTCTTTGTGCTGTTCTTTCCGAGGTAACTGGCAGCCGCGCTGCAGACATTGCCCCCTACACGAGCATATACGCGCTCGGCATCGACTCAATCGTGGCTATTAGAGTTGCTAGCGCGAGCAGAAACGCAGGCATTCCTCTCACTACAGCCGATATAATCCGCAATACCAAGGTTGGTAAGCTTTGTGAAGTGGCCTTTGCAAAGTCCATCGAAACCAGGCAGGAGCGCAGTCCTTCGCCCGAATCAAGGACTGAGCTGGTTGGGGAAGACGAGATTCACAAAGCTCTTGCGATTCTCGGACAGAGTCGAGAAGCCGTAGAGGATGTGCTCCCTGCCCTTCCAGGCCAAGAACACTTTCTGCGTCGCTGGCTGCAATCGGGCAAGATCATGTACGAGCCGACTTGGGCATTTCAGTCCAGACGTAAGCTGGACCCCGTTCGTCTACAGCAGGCTTGGCGACAACTCAAGGCAAGATTTGCGACCTTGCGCACCTGTTTTGTGGCTGTCAACGGCGCCAGAGCTCTTCAAGTCGTTTCGAGCCTCGAGGCAGCGGATGACATGTCTGCAGACCTAGCGGTGCATGCTGCCGACGCCGACTCTGACCTCGAAACAGTGGTTCGAAAGAAAGTAACGCAAGCCTATCAAGAACCCTCATCACTCTTCCGCCCTTCTGCTCGTATTAGTCTAGTTCAGGGATCAGCAGACGAAGGCGACGCGGTCATCCTGACGCTGCATCACGCCACGTACGACGGATGGAGTATGGGATTGCTCGTTTCCGAGCTGTCTGCCTTATATGAGTATCCAGGCGGTGTCATGAAACCTCTGCCATCATTTTCTCGATTTGTCCGAGAAACGATTCAGTCCGCAAAGAAGCAGGAAGCCGAGACCTTTTGGGCGAATGCCTTGTCATGCTGCCAGCCGACGCTTGTTGGCAACTCAGTCGATAACAACGGTTTGGCCTCCCCCGAGAATTCCAATGACGCCAATAGTGATTTCAGGCCTTTTGTCACCCTGGAGTGTCCAGGTATCAGCGTTGTTGCGCTTGAGGCCGCGGCACGGAGATGCGGCATCACACCACAGGCCATCCTCGTCGCCGCCTTTGCGCGGACCCTCGGTCGTGCTACCGGCGTTCATGATCCTGTCTTCGGCTACTGGACCGCCGGGCGCTCCTCATCCTTTGACAACATTGAGTCGGTGCCCGGCCCCACGGTCAATATGCTGCCGCTTGCCATCCCAGAGGACTCGATCCCAGCAATGTCGTCTCCGCAGACCGTCGCGGCAGAGCGCCTGCAGCGGCTCCAAGAGACTCTAAGCGCGCGGGCTACCCACGAACAGACGAGCTTGCGGGATGTGCTGCAATGGGCCGGTGTCAGCGGCTGCTCGGATCTTTTCAACGTCGAGCTCAACATACTCTGGGGCGACGAGATCCTGCTCTCCTCACCAGCCATGCGAGACTCCCTCCTCGCGCCCTGGACCCTCGGGCTCCCCTCGGACTTCATGGCCAAGGAGCCCAATCGAAGCCTGAGCGCGGTCGACGCCCTCGACGTCGGCGTCTTGCCGGCGCGCGAGCTTTATGTCGACGTCGGGCCCAGCCCAGAGACACCCGGCAGCCTCCAAATCGGGGTCGGATGCGATCCCGGCCTGCAGACGGCAGCGGACTTGAAGCAGCTCCTGCGCAGCTTCCGCGACGAGGCTACGCAGCTGCTTGGCTGCTTATCCGCTTGAGCGGCTAGAAGCGGCCGTTTCTTTTTACGCATTGTCGTTTTGTTTCCGCTTTCGTTATGTGTACTTGGACTCTTTCACGGGTCTTGTCTTGTTCGCAAAGGGGTGTGGCGCGTATTTGACTGTCATGTTATTTTGTCGCGCGAAGGTTAGATAGATATAGAAGAAGATTCAACATGTAGAACGATGACTTGGCTCCGTGTTGCTAATCTAATGTTTACTCCATTAGCCCACTTGATGCCAAACTTCAGACATGACGTTCGAGATGCTCTTTTGGGCGTAGACTACTTCGCATCGTGGATAGCTTCGGGTGTGCTTTGTAGAGTTCTTCCTCTTGTCCTTCGATTCAAGTGATCTGCGCCAATGCCGAAGCGCTTCTCCGACATGACACGTCCTCACCACGCTACCGTCTATGCTCTGAGCTTGACTACTCGTAAAAACGAATTATTCGTGTCGTAATCTATTTGACTCAAGTGCTTCTATACCTCTCCAATCACCAACTTACAGGCCACTGATGCGTTCTACCCAGCGCCATTATAAACTCCGCGCCTGTTTTCCCAAATCCGATGCATATCCAATCATCAACCTCGCACGGCTATTCCAGCAAAGACTGATGCGTCACGTCGTTGCGATACTTGGCACAGCGCACGACCAACTCGCTATGCGTTCCAGAATCCAAGACTTGGCCCCCTTCAATTACGAAGATCTTGTCCGCCTTCATGATTGTCCGAAGTCGATGGGCAATGGCAACGACCGTTACTCTCCTCTTGCCGCTGTCATCTGCCTGCCTGATGCTCTCAAGGGACTTTTCCCAGAGCGATTCGCTCTCGGCATCCATGGCGCTGCTCGGCTCGTCTAGGAGGAGTAGACGAGGCTTTCTCACGAGGGCACGGGCGATGCATATGCGCTGCTTTTGGCCACCAGAAAAGCATTGCGACCCAGAAGGTCCGCAGAGCGTCTGGTAGCCTTGAGGCAACTGGCTGATGGTGTCCGCAATGTTGGCTAGTCTTGCAGCCTCCTCGATGCTGTCCTGTTCTACCTCCTGAGTCCCCCGCCCGCCTAGGCTGATGTTGAAAGCGACGGAGCCGGAGAAAAGCACAGGGTCTTGCGGCACGAGGGCAATCTCATCCCACACGGGCAGGTCGTCCTCTTCAGGCTCACTAGCATATCCTTCGTCGTTGGACGTAGGTCTTGTGATGTCAAATCCGTCCAAGCTGATGGTACCCGATGCAGGCTTGTAGAGTCTTTGCAAAAGAGACAGTATGGTTGACTTGCCAGCGCCACTGGTGCCCACCAGTGCAACAAAAGATCCGGGTGGGATATCCAGGGAAATATCGCGGAGGATTGGAGCATCGGGGCGACTGGGATACGAGAAGAAAACACCATTGAACGATACAGACATGCCAATGTCTCGCTTTGCAGAGAGACCAGGAGAGGCACGTACTTGCACAGTCTCCGATGCACTCTTTTCTTCGTCATTCTCCTGGATAGTGTAGACGTCGCAATTCTTGCCCGTCCTGCCAGAAGGATAAATGAGGTCAAAGACCCGGCGCGCTGCCACAGCCGCTTTTGAAATGTCCGGACTAAGACTGAACAGTTGACCGCTCAACTGAGCCGCGAAAAGGACTGATATCAATGTGATGAAGAAGGCCGTTTGAGTAATTTCGCCCTGTGCAATCAACCTTCCACCGTACCAGAAGGCCAATGCTTTGACGAGGCTTCCAATGCTAAATGCCGCGGCGAGCCAAATATTCCCGAATACGATAGACCGAAGCGTAGCCTCGTAAGGACCACGGAGTGCCCTGGTGAACGTACCGGTAACCTCATCCTGCAATGAAAACGCCGAGACCGTGCGGATGTGGGTAATCGATTCAATGGCCAGGCTGGCCGAGTCGGCAAAGGCCTTGGCATGTCTCTCGGCAAAATTTGCCAGCAGCCGAAGACGAAGAAATCCCGATGCAAAAATGAGAGGGATGCAAGCAGTGAGTACCAGGGCAATCTTCCAAGCCACCACATGAGCGAGAATGATGCCAGCGAAGAGTGTAACGAGCACAGAGACCATGACGCCAAGGACGATACCTGTCAGCCCGCTCATGGCGGTAGCATCACCACTGATATATGCCATGAGAGTCCCTGGAGTACGACCCTCCGACTCATGCCATTGGACGTCATGTCTGAGGAGCGATCGCAGCGTCAGTGTTCGTATCCTCCTCAAAAGCTGGTCCGAGATATACCCAAAACTCCCCACAGAGAGTGCATGAGCAAAGAATTCCACGAGTGCCAGGAGAAAGAACAGGAGGCCATAGAGGGAGGCGCTACTCCGCGTTTGCGAAACAGTTCTGCAGTCCGACAATTGCTCGACTGCATTGCCGAATATGACTGCCTCTCCGGCGTGAGATCCACCAGCAACAATGGACGATATGAAGCCCATTACAATGAAGAGCAGCTGGGACCGAACCATCTTGAGTATAAGCACAAATGTTGAGCAGAAGCTAAGCTTGTCCTTAGGACTTCTGGAGCTGGTCTCCGAAGAAAGCATAGAACCGTCCGCGACCTCGGCCTTGCTTGGCGCTTCCCAGTAGTGGTCGGCCATAGTTTTCGCAATGGACCACTCCTGTTGCTTGCCAAAATCAGTCGAGGCATCAAGGCTAATGTCTGCCGAGTCTTGCTCGTCAGGCACAATGGCCTGAGCGCGGACCAGAGACGCAAAGATCCCATCAAGCTCCATAAGGTCCTCGTATCCTCCCTGTTCGGCAATTTGGCCCCCAGATCGCATGACAATGATCTTGTCCGCATGTTTGACAGTACTTAGGCGATGGGCAATGCATATAGTTGTACGTTGACCAGCAAAGTTGTCGATTGCGTGCTGGACCTGGGCCTCAGTAGCCGAGTCGAGAGACGCCGTGGCTTCATCCAGAATCAAGATTGACGGGTCTCTGATTAGTGTGCGAGCGAGTGCAACTCGCTGCTTCTGCCCGCCGCTGAGACAGCTGCCTCCTGGGCCTACGGAAGTAGCGAGGCCATGGGGAAAGCGGTCAAGGAACCCATCGAGGCCTGCTTCTGCGGTAACTTTGCGCACGAGTGACAGTATCTGAGCAAGTTGTCTTGATTGAACTGCGAGTGAATCGATGTCGCCGCCTCGTCGCACAGCATTCGCAAGATCAGGCAAGTCCCCGTTGATCAGGAACGGTTGCAAAGACTCGTGCTCGGGCCGTGATGAGCCCACGAGTCCATGAGCAATGTTTTCGAGAATGGACCGGTTGAAAAGGGAGGGATTCTGCTCCACGTAGCCAATGTGCCCCCTCAGCGATCGCAAGTTCATGTTTCGCACGTCGGTGCCGTCGATGGTGACAGTGCCTTGCCCTGGATCATAAAATCTCTGGATTAGTGCGGCGATAGTCGACTTGCCACTGCCGGAAAGACCGACTATTCCCGTCATCCGGCCCCCTTCGATGACAAGGTTGAGCTTGTCCAGAATAAGGGTTTCAGGACGCGATGGATAGCGAAATGAAACGTCTTGGAACTCAATGCGCCCCATGGTCTCGGATACGACTGTTCCTTTGGCAGTCGGAGAGGCGTCAATGGCAGGCACGCGACGCATAGTGCCGAGGATTTTTTCGGCCGTCTGAGACGCTGCCGCAAATATGTTGAGAAATGGTGCGACCTGACTTATAATGTAGGATGCTGTCGAAGAGCCAAGTTAGTCTTTACTCGTGCGAGACAGTAGGCATCATCAGATCAAGTCAGCGGCGCATGGTAACATACCGTCGATAAGAGTGACCATTACGGTGTATACGGCCCCCAGGCTAAGATTCGAGTCTCCCCTCTCCTTTGCGTCTGCGATTTGTCGGCCGCCTTGAGATACAGCGAGGGCATTTGCAGAAAAGGCAATGAAGTAGAGGAGGCCCATCTGGATGGCTGCTGTGACGGATTTGCCAATGGCCGACTTTTTCGTGGCCGCCACGTAAGAATTGAAGATGGCCTGGATCCTCTTGCTGGCGTGAAAGGCTTTGATGAGCTTGATGTTGGCTAGCGACTCTGAGGCCAGCGAGTTTGCAAGTCCTGTCTTCTCGTCCACGGCGGCCGCGTACTTGCCAGAGAGGTGTGTGCCGAAATACGTCATAATGAAGAATGCAGGCACAAGACTGACGAGCATGCCTGCAAGCGGAGCGTCCTTGATGAAAGCGACGATGTATGCAGCGATGAAATAGGAGACGGACTGGATGACGAGGCCGACCTTTTCGGAAACACCCGTCTGTATGGTGAGAAGATCCGAGTCGAGGCGAGCCGTGACGTCTCCAGTCGAGAGGGTCTCGAAGAAGGCAACCTCTTGTTTGAGGAGAACACGAAGATAGCCGTATCTCAGACGTCGAACAAGGCGCTCCCCAAAGAGACTCCATGCCCCAGTAGATAGATAAAGGAGGAAGAAGTTGGCAATGGCGGCATAGACGGTCAAGAGGACCTTTTGTGAGAGGACGGCGTTGTAGTTGGGCGGTGGCGGTCCAGAAGAGCATGATGTTGAATTGAGCTGGTCGAGAAGCTCACCAAAGAGTATGGACATGAGGGGGAAGGGCACGCCGGCGCCAATAGAGCCAACAGTGCCGACGACGAGAAGGACATAATCGAAGGCGGCCGGCTTCGCGGCCACGAGAAGACGAAAGTAGCCACGGGCGACGGCGAGGCGTTTGTTGGAGTCGACATTCTTGGCCGTCATGGTTTAGCTGTGATGAGTTCGAGTCCGCTCAAGCGAACTCTTGCCGATGGCAAGGAGCCGATTGAACGAGGCGAAAAGGGCGACAAGACGAGTGTACCAAGACCATGAGCGCGTTTCGTAGCTACGGCTTGACGAGGCCGTAGAAGGAATGACACGACAGGCACCGAGATGGAGGCTCACAGTGGCAGAATTGATGCCGTCATGCGTCGGATGGCAGAACCAAGTGTCTCGTCTCGTGAGCTATCGTGTTCGACACAAGGGCCACATGGAATTGTGCGAATTCGAGCTTCGTCGGTGCGCGCACAGCAAAGGTCTGAGAGTGTATTCAATGGACTGGGAGTGATGTAAGAGACGGCTCCGTGCTATAGCAGAGATTTGGGAAATCATACTGTGTGGTCGATGTGTGCAGGGCTGTCCCGAGGCCTGGAGGGCAGAAGCGCGCGTCCGTCATCCATGGGCCGGCGACCCTTGGCTGAAGTAGGAATCCCACCGGTACCCATCTCGGCACATGATGTACGAGGCAATAGCGAGGCTCGCAATCAGGGTTCAGGGTCAATGAATCCGGCATCTCTGCGTGCCTTGCTTGTCCCCTGCCGCATGACTGGACCCGGGTCTGGGAGCTTTGGCTCAAGACCGTCTTCACCGTGTGACTGTGGAGAGTAGAATGCCACATTATACCGTACAATCTCTCGAGTATGACGGTGCATGGAGCAGAGAGGGTCATGAAGGATGGAGACAATGCCGTATTCAGATTCGCCGTGGAAACGAATCGACGGGGAGTTGGCGGCAAGACCCCTGTTCGCTGAGGCGGCAGCGAGGGTCCTTGACTCCTTGGGGGGCGTACATACTTGGGTATGCGGCTTTTTTCTCTTTGCTGGATGGCTTTTCTTGGACTTTCGGGCTGATGAGTGATGTCGGGCCCCATGGACGGGGTGTCCTGCTCGGATGCGGCGGCGGCGGCGGCAGCAGCAGTAGCAGCGGGGAGTGCCTGCCTCAGATAGCTCGTGAAGATGGCTGCACAGTGCTCCAACAACGGGGGTGGAATTATCAGATCCTGCATCGTAGATTTGAGTTATCTGATCCGGCTTGGCTGTGGGGCCGCAGTACTGGGCGGTACTGGAATGTACCGTACGGAGCCCCTGGCGCCGCCGCCAAAGTCAGCCCATGGCAGCAACGGGCCGAACTCGCCGTTAATCGGGCCTGGCGGGCGCGCGGGTACCTCCAAGTACTCGCCGCATGCTGGCCGGTGGGAAACGGCGCTTCCTTCCTGATTTAGCAGGTGCTCCTTCCCTTCCCTGTCATTACGGCAGCCGCCGACGCCTCAATGATATCTCGGACTGTGCAGGGTCCATGTTGTCTTTCCTCCCCTCACGCCATCTTGCTGCTGCAAGTCATTCACCTTGCATCAATCGAGAAGCTATCCCTACTTCGCAACCGCCCACCCTAATGCCGCACTGCCAAGGACCCGCTCCCTGCGCGGAGAAAATCTCTTTATGTCGGCACAGTATCAAGTACCAGTACCACACTGTACCTGGGCACTCCTCGTCGGCAGCCGGCTTCGGCATCGTCATTGTGCGCCATCGTGAACCTTTGCTGCCGCTCCGACTCCCGTCGTCATTCCATAGGCAAATGATCTGAACTTTGACGAGCATAAGCTCCTCGCCATCATGGCATCTACCACCAACGGCACGACTCGAGCCACCAGGTCTCTCTCCTCACTCGATCCCCAAGAGACTGTCCTCAAGCTTCCACATCCATACCACACAGCCTATACCATCCAACCGAGCGGAGCTTCAACAATCGCCAAACGACCTCTGTACCAGCTCCGAGAGACTGTCGGCTCCTCACGCTCGCAGCCTCCATGTCTGTTGACCGCCAACCATATTTTCTTTTCCGAACCAGCGTGCCTTGATTCGGGCGAGCTGCCCTCTTCTAGCAACAACACCGCATGGGCAAGAGCCGCGAGATCGCCATGCTCTGATATTGCTTGGGACGGCCAAGACGCACCCTCGCCAGCGCAGACGTGGCTGCTCATATACGTCTTGTTTACGCTTCGCTCATCATGCGAGTCCTTGCAGCTTCGTCTCCAGGGCAAAGGAGCAGCCGCCCTGGCGGAACAGCTTGAACATCTTTCCCTCGTAGTTCGACATCCTCGACGACCAGGCTCGGCTCATCAACTAGAGACTGACTCCGCCGCAAGCTCCGAGGATGTTCTGCGCATCACACAGCAAGGCCCCTTTTGGCAGGGCGCCGGGTGTCCTTTCGGTCCTCGTCCCGTCTGGTTGCCCGACGCCTCACCAAAGTCTCTGCAGTCGTCGTCCCTTTCTCTTGCATCTTTCCCACCCAGTCCCCTCTTCCACACCACGACAATTACCTCCGCCGGAGATCCCCATGAACCAACGCTTATCCAGCAATCACGGCATCCTCTTCGCCTTGCCAAGCCAGCTCCCGGCGCCACCATCTACAGTAGATGGATACCGCACCTCAAGGAAACCTTCTCCATGGTTGCTCTTGACTGCGAGGACGAGGAGCACCTGCGCCTGGTCAATACTTGGATGAATGACCCTCGAGTTGCTCAAGCTTGGAACGAGGACGGTAGTCTAGAGCATCATCGTCAATATCTGCGCGGTATTCACAAGGACCCGCACCAGATTGCTGTCCTTGGCAAGTTTGATGACACGTTCTTCGCCTACTACGAGCTCTACTGGGCCAAGGTAAGAGAAGATTTGGTCTTTGGGGCGATACGGGGTGCAAGTTGCTGACGTGCTTTCAACAGGAGGATCGCATCGGGGGGTACTACGATGCCGGCGACTATGACCGCGGACGTCATCTACTCGTAGGCGATAGTCGATTCCGCGGCCCCCATCGTGTATCGGCTTGGTGGAGCAGCCAAACGCACTACCTTTTCCTCGACGACGTGCGGACCATGTCGGTTGTATGCGAACCTCGGGCGACGAATCCAGTCCCGACGCTCTACGATATGGCTCACGGCGCCAACGTCGAAGGATTGGTCGATTTGCCGCACAAGCGAAGCGCTCTCAGTCGCTGTACTAGGGCAAGGTTCTTTCAATCATGCCCAATGGCCGAGCAGGAAAAGTCTGTGTGTGGTGTCAGGATTTCGTTGGCTGCAGACCTCTGAGAGGGTGAATGAAGCACGAAGGGGCGAGAAGATAGAGGGAGCGCATCATCGCAGGCTGTCAAGTAACGTGAGGTGATTTTGCTGGCCAAAGATGGTGCGGAGTCCAGGGAGAGCTGTGAACTTGTGAAGCGTCAGCGCGTGAGTTCCTAGTCGGCCTGCTCAGGAGGACGCCCGCACGGCTAATCGCCAGGCGTTTATTCATCCAACAACCGGCAACCACTTTCTCCGAGGGCTGAGGCACGTGAACAAGGAGTCGGGCGTGAACAGGACTCGGGCTCGATCACGTGCCTGTTCAGTGACCATCACGACGTTCACTCAGTGCTCCGAGGCCTGTTCAGGAGCCTGTTCAGAGGCCTTATAGGCCAAAATCCCCCAACCTCTTCCAACAGCAGCCGGGAGATGGTTCCATGGTGGAGTGGTCAAGTAGCTATTAAGCCTAGAGTCCATCCAAAAGCTTCAGAAACACCGCCACGCCCTGGAAAGACCACGAGTTCGATTCCGAGCTGGGATGCCCCTAAAAAGGCACGTAAAATAAGAAACGGTGCAAATTAAGTATCCCATCGAACACGAAAGTGCACGGGACGCGCTGTAGTACCTCCGCTGAAAGAGAGAGGTAGCAGGGCGTGAAGGACGGGCCCTAGAAGGCCGGATCCTTTTGCCAGTTGCTTCCTCTTTTTTTTGTCATGTTGATTGGGGTCTCTGCGGCTATCAACGCGGATAGATGCAGGCGTTGAGAACTAGGTTCGCCGTGGTTAATTGTTTATCGTTTGTAGCAGCTTGGAGTCTGTGCGTAATTACTCGAATATCTACTGTACGACCGCAGCAGTGTGTTTTGTAGAGTGGCCATGCAGTCTGTTTGGGACATGTCTTCTGATAACGAGCATGCGCAGCAACTGCTGCAAATCGGATGTGAATGGTTTGTTATTGAGGGTGACCGCGCTCCTCGTACTCATAGAGTAAAAGCCTAGTGTAAATCTCCTTCAAAGACAATCCGAATAAGTTCCACGTCACTACTGGGATCAGCCCTTTTTCCACGGATCCATTGAGATGAGTATCTTAACGTACAAGATGAGATCCACATCAGGCGGGATCGTTGGAGGAAACCCTCTTTGTACATGTAAAAAGGCGGTTAGCAGGGCTGCGAGCCATCTTCTTCCATGTATTGGGCCACGAACTTTGTGCCGTATGCGTAGTCGCTAACATTTCAGGTCAGAGAGGCGACGGGACGGCGGGTTCAGGGAGAAGCCACATACCTACTAATATGCAGAGTCGACCTTTCACCGACACTCATCTGGAGTAGAGCTTTTTCCCATCCTGATTGAATCGTGGTTGTTAAAGCCGTTCAAGACGGAACCGAGTGCATGCAAGCGTTTGGCATACATACCTTGAATCAAAAGTCCCTTGCCTAGGTCAACAATAAACTCCTTTTCGCCCGACGTATGAAACCTGATATAGAAACGTTAGTTTCTCGCTCAGCTTGAACTGCTTCAAGCAAGGTACAATGAGTGAAGGACGGCGACAGACATTTCGCCTTTGCTGGCAGGCTGAGACGGGTCCTTGATGAAGCCGGTGTAGAATGTGGCGATGCGGCCTCCCGGTAGAGGGTACTGACCGTTGCCCTCTTGCCACATTATTTTGACGACACCCATGGAACACTGCGTCTCTAAAAAGGCCAGAGTGTTTCATGCCCGTGTCGAAGTTTCTCCATCGAGAATGGGGACGCCCTTATATATGCCAGAATGACTGACGCGTCAATGACGTGCGGCGATCTTGGTTGAGCTACAGCCAACGGCGCTGCATCTGAATCTTGATGAGCGAGATCTACAGTCAGGCTGCAACCGAGTTGCCTTGGAAGTGGACATTGCGGTCGAAAGGAGATGCGCGTGTAATGATTACGGACTTAGGCGTTGTTTCGTGGCGAAAAAGCGTCGCATGCATCGGAGGAATCAAGAAAGAGCGCGGGGGAAATTAGGGGCAAAGCGGCCTCGCCCCTTCGAAACTCGCACCATCGGTTGTCAGCGAAAGAAATGAGCTGCTTGGGCTAAGATTATTTGCATTGAGCCGCAGTTATTTCTGACATTCGAACTTGAGTGATCCGGTGTAAATCTGCTGGCGCTCCCGGGTAAGCAAAAATGATTGCATGTGAGCGTGTAATGGCGCCATGCTCCACAAAATAGGTAGTAGTATCGCCCTAATGGAAATAGACAGAGTGCAGTCTCTGTTACGAAAAGGTCCAATTTCTGCCTGGACCAGTGTCATGAAGAACTAAAAGGTGGCAAGCTCGAGCACGCACTAAGTAGACGAGCGTAAATCAAGGCGAGAGGTTCGGTGAGGAAATGTGAGCCAAGGTGAGGCTCGGTGAGCTTTGGCTAAGCCTTCGCTGCCCCTCATCGCAGGTACCCCCAAGCATCTGGAAGCTTCCGCACGCCAGCAAGTACCCCTCGTCGCTGGCTCTGCCCCGCATCCGTCACTCTGCGGCGTTGGCGGCCACTCATATTACCTCATCAACCTGCCTGGATGCTCCTCTTGACAGCTTGTGACAACCTGCCCGCCACCCACCTTGGCTTCCTTCGAGAGCCCTCACCCGACGAACCCGTTTCCTCCTTTCGCACAGATACGCAAAAGCGCGGCGCGCCACAAAAGCTTCCCACTGCTTCCGTTGTCTACTCACGTCACCAGTACGCCCAGTGCAACCGCGCACCACGCAGACCCCGCCCTCCGAGCCTGAGCACGAGCGTGTCGAGCGACAGCAGCGTCTCGGCGGCTTCACGAGGCTCGACTCGGGTGCTGCTCTTCTTCCGTCAAGATTTCGCCTTCAGCAAACATAGAATTGCGGGGGAAGCGCAAGCTCTCCGACGGAGAGTCTGATCCTCATAGCAAAAGAACCATGGCGGTATGTTTCCCTGGCCTTTCCCATGCCGTCGAAAGGGAGCTTCGCGCTGACAAATTCCCTCGCGACTGTGCAGGGCCAAAAGCTTCCCGAGGTCGACTTGGCGACCCGGATGCAGGTCGACGACTCGGTCGTTGGCACAACCGAGATCGATGAGTCCCTCTACAGTCGGCAGCTCTACGTCTTGGGCCACGAGGCCATGAAGCGCATGGGCGCCTCCAACGTCCTCGTCGTTGGCCTCAAAGGTCTCGGTGTCGAAATCTCAAAGAATATTGCTCTTGCCGGCGTCAAGAGCCTGACCCTATACGATCCCGCGCCCGTGCAGCTTGCGGATCTCTCTTCTCAGTTCTTCCTCACGCCACAAGACGTGGGCAAGCCCCGAGACGAGGTGACGGCTCCTCGGGTAGCCGAGTTGAACGCCTACACGCCTGTCAAGGTCCACCAGTCGTCCGAGTACGTTCTGCTATGATGCTACGCCTCGTGGAATCTTCCAGCTAACTGCCCAGGCTCCACGATAACCTCTCACAGTTCGACAAATATCAAGTCGTCGTCTTGACCAATCTGCCCATCTCGTCTCAAAAGGCCATTGGAGACTACTGCCACTCCAAGGGCATCTTTGTCGTTGTCGCCAACACCTTTGGTCTCTTTGGCTCCATATTTTGCGACTTTGGCGAAAAGTTTACCGTCATCGATCCCACGGGCGAGTCACCGCTGAGCGGAATTATTGCCGGCATCGACGAGGAGGGGTTGGTTTCTGCCCTAGATGAGACTCGCCACGGTCTCGAAGATGGCGATTACGTCACATTCTCCGAGGTCGAGGGCATGGAGAGCCTCAACGGGTGCGAACCCCGTAAAATCACAGTCAAGGGCCCCTATACCTTTTCCATTGGCGACGTGTCAGGACTCGGCATGTACAAGCGCGGCGGCATGTACCAACAAGTCAAGATGCCCAAGATTGTCAACTTCAAGTCCTTTACGGAAGCTCTCAGGGAGCCCGAATTTGTCATGTCCGACTTTGCCAAGTTCGACCGGCCACAGCAGCTACATCTGGGCTTCCAGGCTCTGGAAGCTTTCCAGCTCTCGCACGGACGCCTACCTAACCCCATGGATGAGGCGGACGCCACTGTCGTCCTCGGAGCTGCTAAGAAATTTGCCGAGCAAGAAAAACTCGAGATTGAACTCGACGAGAAGTTGCTCAAGGAGCTGAGCTACCAAGCCATGGGTGACTTGAGCCCCATGGCTGCCTTCTTTGGTGGCATCACTGCACAAGAAGTCCTCAAGGCGGTATCAGGTAAATTTCAGCCGATCCGACAATGGATGTACTTTGACTCCCTCGAGTCGATTCCCAACTCTGTGAAGCGCACCCCGGAGCTGTGCAAGCCCATTGGCTGTCGATATGATGGTCAAATCGCCGTCTTTGGCACCGAGTTCCAAGACAAGATTGCAAACTTGAAGCAGTTCCTCGTCGGCGCTGGCGCCATCGGCTGTGAAATGCTCAAGAACTGGGCCATGATGGGACTGGGCACCGGGCCCAAGGGCAAGATCTTTGTGACGGACATGGACTCTATTGAAAAGAGCAACCTTAATCGCCAGTTTCTGTTTCGCGCTGCTGATGTGGGTAGCATGAAGAGCGACTGTGCGGCTCGCGCTGTGCAGCGCATGAACCCTGAGCTCGAGGGCCACATCGAGACCATGAAGGACCGCGTCAGCGCCGACACAGAGCACATCTTCAACGAGAACTTTTGGCAGGCATTGGACGGCGTGACGAATGCGCTGGACAACGTGGAGGCGAGGACGTACGTCGACAGGCGATGCGTCTTCTTCCGCAAGCCTCTTCTGGAGAGCGGCACACTGGGCACAAAGGGCAACACTCAGGTCGTCCTGCCTCACCTGACCGAATCGTACTCCTCCTCCCAAGACCCTCCGGAGAAGGAGTTTCCCATGTGCACCATCCGCAGCTTTCCCAATCGGATAGAGCACACCATTGCCTGGGCCAAGGAGTACATGTTTGAGAGGTCCTTTGTCAAGGCACCGCAAACTGTCAACCTGTATCTCACGCAGCCCAACTTTTTAGAGGCGACGATGAAGCAGGGCGGGAATCAAAAGGAGACGCTGGAGACGATCCGAAACTACCTCACGGTCGAGCGACCTCGGACGTTTGAGGACTGCATTGCCTGGGCGCGCATGCTGTTTGAGACTGAGTTTTCCGACAAGATCCAGCAACTCTTGTACAACTTCCCCAAGGACTCGGAAACGTCGAGCGGCACTCTCTTCTGGTCTGGCCCCAAGCGCGCCCCCGACCCTCTCAAGTTTGACGCCAACAACCCGGCGCACTTTGGCTTCATCGTCGCTGCTGCAAATCTGCATGCCTTCAACTTCAACATCAAGTCACCGGGAACCGACAGGGCCATCTACCTGCGCGAGCTGGAGAATGTAATCGTGCCTGACTTTACTCCCGACGCAAATGTTAAGATTCAGGCCGACGACAAGGAGCCGGTAAGCGGTGCGGCAGACATCAGACCAGAGCTTGAACTGACATGACACAGGATCCAAACGCCAATTCAAACTTTGATGACAGCGATGAGTTGGACAAGATCATGGCCAGCATTCCTTCACCGAGCACCTTGGCCGGCTTCCAGCTGCAGCCGGTCGAGTTTGAGAAGGACGACGATACGAATCACCACATCGACTTCATCACGGCTTGCAGCAACCTGCGTGCCGAAAACTACAAGATTGAGCCGGCCGACCGCCACAAGACCAAGTTCATCGCCGGCAAGATTATTCCGGCCATTGCCACAACGACGGCTCTGGTGACTGGCCTGGTGGTGCTGGAGCTGTACAAGGTGATTGATGGAAAGGAGGACATTGAGCAATTCAAGAATGGCTTCATCAACTTGGCGCTGCCCTTCTTCGGCTTCAGTGAGCCGATTGCCAGTCCCAAGGTCGAGTACCAGGGCCCCGAAGGCAAGGTCAAGTTGGACAAGATCTGGGACCGGTTCGAAGTGGACGACATTACGCTGCAGGAGCTCCTGGACTACTTCAAGGCAAAGGGTCTCAGCATCAGCATGCTGAGCTCGGGCGTCAGTCTCTTGTATGCCAGCTTCTTCCCGCCATCCAAGCTCAAGGAACGGTTCTCGATGAAGCTCAGCAAGTTGGTGGAGACGATCTCGAAGAAGCCGATCCCGTCACACCAAAAGGAAGTCATATTCGAGATTGTAGCCGAGGACATGGCCGAAGAGGATGTCGAGGTGCCGTACATAAAGGTCAGGATGCGATGAGGAAATTGGACTGCGTCGAAGCACGTCAAGGGCCCGAGGGAAAATGGCGAGGGAAAAAAGAAGCTGCCCACTGAAGGGAGTATTTGAATCATTGCCGAGCATAAATAGACGAATATACTGTTTGGAGTACAACTGGCGCAGCACTTGGCAGAATATTGAGGAGTTTACCCTGATCCATGGCTCAAGTTCATGCTGTGGGATGGCCTTGTGGGGATTCGGGGCCACGGTTCGGATGACGCGGAGCACCTTTTTCTTCAAAGGTTGATTGTCAGGCGGTGCGCACTTCTTGTCGAGTCATGACGGAACAAACGAGATTCTCACAGTCTGTTCTTTGCCGAAATTAAAGCCTGCCAGGTTGCATTGCCCCGGAACCGATTCCCCTGGGGCGGCCGGGAGACAGATTCAAGTCGGCGAACCGCCCTTGGCCCGGACCCGCGTCTTAGGCCGACGACGCATTCCCTTGGCCGACGCGACGCCAATCGAGCGCCGGGTCGATAGTCTTATGCATGCGGCCAGCCGCGGTGAAGCCACGGGCCGGTCGAGTCGCCTCGAGAACGGGGCCGCCCTCGTCGCGCACAATCTCCGGCCTGTGGAGCCAGGACCCCTGATTGTCGAGGGCTGCAGGAGCTCTTGTTGACAGTAGTGGCCGAACGGAAACGTAATGGCGGCGCCTTGGCGATGCCGCCGGCGCGCAGCGGACCGAGCCACTGGGGCATCATTCGACGCCATCCGGCCATCCGGCTGTCGGGGTTTCCTTTTCGTCGTCGAGGGCAGCTGTCGATGGACGATTGTCCCCTTGTCACCTTGAGACGGCGCGGCATCCCACCGAGCATGCTGGCAGGGTGGAAGAGGTCTCGAATCCAGCAAGAAAGAGGATGGTGGATGAGGATATATAAAAAAGCTATTGGCGCCCCGGCTGGTTGAGCGCGCCTCGTCTGTGAAGCAGGCTCGGAGTCGTCTCGATCTCATCCTCACCTCCCGGCCGCCGCCCACCAACAAAGCGAGTCCCCCCCAACAGCCGCAGCCATGGCCCGACCTTCGCTTCACCTCCTCCTGCTGGCCCTGATCGGGTATGCGCTGGCGGCTGCTCTCCCGGCGACCACGCCGTGCGCGGACATCGGCAGCGCCTGCACGTGCGAGGGGACGACGCCCGACGCCGAGACGGCGCCTACGTGTCGCCCGTCGGCATCCCCTACGAGCAGCGGTCGCTGCCGCCCTCGAGCCTGGTGCCGTATCCCAAGGACCCCCAGTGAGTCGCGAGTGCCCGCCCGAGACGACGGCGCGCGAGAACTGACGCTGCCAGCCCCTTCAACTACTACGTCTACCGGGTCGCCAAGCCGTTCGAGGTCGCTGCCGGGCCCATTGCCCCCTGGTTCGAGCAGCCCGGCGGCGGCGTCCAGTTCAAGCTGTCCAAGAGCGTCGGCGACTACATCAAGTCGGGCTATCTCGAGCGGGTCGCGGCCAGCTGCCAGTCCAACGCGGCCAAGTGCGAGGTGCTCAAGTCGCGATGAGGCGGCAGAGACGGAAAAGTAAAGGGCATAACTTGCTTGATGAAGGGGGAAGCGGCATAGGAATCAAGGGATCTCGGCAGGCGTTTGGGGCATTCTTCGGCCGGCAAAGGTGTAAAAGTAAAATCTTTTCTTTCGGTAGCGACAGCCTATTGTATTATACAAAGTAATATCCAGCCCTACGTCTTTGAGAACGTCTTGCGGGTGTTTCGTGCGTGCGCATCAAGACGATTAAGACGGAGAGAAACCCTGTGTAAGTGAACAGCCATGGAGCTCCCTGGCCGCTCAGCCGTTGATTGCTTATGAATGAATTACGCGGTTACGTCAGGATTCATAACGTCGATTCCTCCATGCGGCTGACCGAAAGCTTCCCCGCCCGTCAACTCCGGCTCGAGACTCGATGCCGTCTTGATTGGTCCGTCACTGTGGCATTTGACTCTTGAGCTGCACGTCGGCCGTGGTTGTGTCGCCTCGGGTCGAGAACGCCCAGCTCCATCGAAGCAACTACTGGCGCCTTTGCATAAATAGCAGCTCGGCGGACGAGCCCTAACCGCTGTTAGGAGACCGGGCCAGTTGATACATGAACCTTCAGGGCCTTGGGAGACGCTTCTCGCACAGCCGTCTTCTTCGTTCCGCTACGGCATTGACTCTCCATCCCCGACATCCACTTGCGTTGCCAAAGCCGTGGACTCGAGCATCGAGCATCTCTTCGCAAACCGTGGCCCCGACAGACCGTAACCCTCGGCGATTCTCGTCGACCAACACTCAAAGCACAATGGTAAGACACGGCCGGGGCACCCTTGTCCATCTCCATCGGCAATGATCCGATCGCAACCCATCATCTTCGCGTCTCGACTAACACGCCGCAGTCGTCCACCGGCGGCAAGGTGACAGACTGGGTCAAGCCCGGCGACACGTCAGGCGAGTACAAGCGCCAGGTCAGCTCGTTCCGCGACGCCATCTCTCGCGACAAGGACGCCAAGTATCCGCCCGAGAAGGGCCGCTATCACCTCTACGTCAGCTACGCCTGCCCATGGGTAAGCCGCTCCCTCTCCGCCATTCTCTCGCAGGCCGGCAGAGGCAGCATGTAACTCACCCGTCCACACGCCGACAGGCCCATCGGACGCTCATCACCAGGAAGCTCAAGGGCCTCGAGGACATCATCTCCTTCTCCGTGGTCCACTGGCACCTTGGCGACGGCGGCTGGCGCTTCGTCACGCGCGACGAGAGGGAGCCCGGCGACAACGTGGTGCCGGACCCCATTGACGGCCACGCCGCCTTCACCCACCTGCGGCACGTCTACTTCGAGTCCGAGAGGGACTACTCGGGCCGCTACACGGTCCCGGTCCTCTACGACAAGGCGACCAAGCGCATCGTGAGCAACGAGAGCAGCGAGATCATCCGCATGCTCGGCACCGAGGCAAGCCTCGCCCACCTCTCACATCCCTCACGCCTTCGGCTAATGACGGGCCATCATGTGTCTTCTGTATGTCTAGTTTGATGACCTCGTCGACCAAAAGCACCGCTCCGTCGTGTTGTATCCCGAGCCCCTGCGCAAGCAGATTGACGAGACCCACGAGTGGACGTACGACTTGATCAACAACGGCGTCTACAAGTCGGGCTTCGCCACCACTGCCCAGGCGTACGAGAAGAACGTCACGGCCCTGTTTGAGGCCCTCGACCGGGCCGAGAAGCATCTCGCCGGCCAGAAAGACGGCCCTTTCTACTTTGGCGAGCACATAACAGAGGCCGACATTCGTCTGTAAGTTCTCCATGACTGTTATCCTTCAATTACATTGCACCCTACTTCTGTCAAGGGTTGGGCCGACGACTTACACTCTCTCATCACATAGCTACGTTACTCTGGTACGCTTCGACCCCGTCTATGTCCAGCACTTCAAGTGCAACATTCGCGACATTCGCTCGGGTTTCCCGGCCCTGCACCGATGGATGCGCAACCTGTACTGGAACCACGCCGCCTTTCGCGAGACGACGCAGTTTGAGCACATCAAGTGGCATTACACCCGCAGCCACACGCAAATCAACCCCTTTTCCATCACGCCCGTCGGACCGTTGCCGCACATCCTGCCGCTCGATGACGAAGTCCCGGCTGTGCAGGCTGCGACGGCCGGCAAGTCGTAAAAGCAGTGAGGAGGGTGTCACAGAGTTGCATTTGTTGCGTCGGCTCCAGGGGCGCAATGACCAGATCTCGATGGCTGCAAGGTCATGGTAGGGCCCAATCAAGCCAAAACTCCGTCCAAAGGGCATTCGTTGGGCAGATGCTGTCTGGTCATATATAGTCCATCTAAAGATGTTCATTGCGCCTACTCGTGAACACTCGTGCTCATGGTTCAGAGGAGAGACCCTTCAAAGCCTAACTGGACGTGCATTTGATGACATTGCCCTAGTCGAGTTCCTGGGAAGCTAAAGAGTCGGCGAAAGCAGCTCCGAGCTCGACGCCGTTTCCGAGCGTTGGTATTTCTTCTCCCATCCGGGAAAGAAAGGGCTTTCGTCCAGCGTCCGAGGATGCCACTGGCTCTCAATCAAGCCTGCTTGAATTTGCTGGTGCCTGTATTGATTCAGCGTGGGCTTTAACACGTGCTCAACGTGCCACACCCCCTTGTACTTCATGATATCCGGATTGCCCTCATTGAGGACTTTGAGGGCCAATGACGGCACATATGCCTCATCCTGAAATTCCACAATAGAGGTAAATAAGGCTTTAAAGTTGAAGGCGATGGCTCCCGAAAGGGGAAGTCGACGCAAAGTCTGCCAGTCCACCCTTAGAAACACGTCCTTGGCTTCGAGGTCCGGATTCTGAGACTCCCGGTCGCAAAAGTGGGCATGATTCGAGGGCAGATACAGAGGCTGTCCTATTTCGAACCCCCACGACGCCCTTTGTATGGGACGGTCCGTAGGAAACTTCGCGAAGAACCTTGGTGATATGCCATGAGCATCAATGAGGCGGCAGGCTGAAGGGGGGAGCTCATACCTGTCAACGCTGAACGCGAGCTTCTCTTTGAAGGCCGGCACGGGCTGATGAACGTCAGACATGCTGAGGCCAATCTTTTCACCGAGATTCCACCCAATAGCCGAGCAAATGACGCCGGCTCGAAAGTAGTAGCGACCCGAGACATGATCTCGAAGAACAATAGCAAAGTCTTCTGGAACGTTGTCGAGTAGTACATGTAGGGGCTCGGACGTGGCGAGATTGCATTCTGTCCGAAGAAGGTGATTAACAAAGGTGTGACCATCCACAACTCGAAAGTACTGCGGATAGCGAGCGCAAAGGAACTGAACAGCCATCTGCATCAATTCCTTGCAAGCGAGTTCAGATCCTGGGAGAGCTTGTAGAATGTCACTGCCGTGCTTGATGAAGAGTGCTTGTCGGTCGCGGATTCGCTCTCGGTACGTGCTCTCCAACTCGAGCCAATAATCCGAGTCCAGTTTCTGGAGGGCTTTGTGATGCCATCAGGTCAGCGAGCAGCTAAGATAGCGCATGAGGATCGGACCATCTGACTGAACGCACCCATGGTCTGGTGATATGGCCATCGAAAAGGCCGGTAGGGCCTCGGCAGAGCTGTGTCAATACGGAAGTTTACGGCCGGAGCCGGCAGGGGCACGCCAGAAAGCTTGGCGTAGTCGGGAAAGTCTCCCAAACTGCGAACCTCGCCAACCGTAAAACCACTGTAGAGTAGCCTTGCCGAGTCTGCAAGACGATAGTCTGAATGCGTTTCCAGAAGAGACTGAGGCCGGGTTCGAGATACGTCGCCCACGGAACCACCGCCTAAGACCCGAATAGTCGAATCGGCAACTTGCGTCAGAATATGGCGCCGGGATGGGGGAAAAGTCTCGGATAAGTCGTTGACGAGATCTTTTGGTGGCTTCTCGTGGAGACGGGTCTGGGATTGATGGCCTAGAGCTCCCAGTCTTATCCAGAGTAAATGAAGAATGCCGAAGAGGAATGCTGCTGCAGCAAGCCGGATGAGAACGGTCGTGCCGCTAATCGCAAGTGCAAATATGAAAGTCGCCATGTCTCTGGGGGGGTCTGGGTCACAGATTGTTGATGTGATGATTTCGAAGCCGGGTCACTGTCATTCCCAGGGTACCCTGCCGAGGGGTTGCTGCTGTTGATGTGAAGATTAGAGTTCCAAAGGGTCAATTCGACGAGTGTAGTGAAAGTTGACATTAGATGCACGTACGTCGGCGTCTAGCTCGGCCACTCAGTCCAGCAGACGCGGGGTCGTCGGATGCTCCCGAGGTCAACTCTGTGACCAGCCGTTGGCGGTTCAGATCAATAGCCCCATCTCCAGGACTCCTTGGAGGCTCCTTGGTACGTGATGCTCAGTCACTTCGTCCAATAGTATTTCCAAGACAGGCTACATATGCGGCTGAACATCACGGGTTTAGACTGAACAACCCTTGGCGTTGAACACGTGCAGTGTCTGTTTCCAGAGACACCAGGCTGGTGTATCACGAAGGCTGCCAATATGCCCAGAGCACCACTATCGATGACCAACCGTATTCCCGGTAACAGAGGCCAAGCATGACGGCAGCGTCAGCATGCCAGCCTGAGGGCGGATTTGCCACGAAAGTTCGCTTGGCTTCGACTTTGTGCTTGTCGCTTATCCTTGGACCACTTGGACCACCATTCAAGCGACGACAATGGCGACTCGGTATACCGATCAAAGTGGAGCCGAGTCAAGAAGACGCTGGTTCTGTCGGGCCACCTTCATGAACTAAAAGCCGATATTGGTGTCACCCGGACCGGCACTAACAACAACACGTGCCCCGGACATCGTGCGTCGTCTAGCCAGAGGCGTGGTTCTTGAAGTTCGATACGATCCTATCAAAGTTCAGATCCCGACGATCGGTAGACAGTTGAGATGGCCAATCAACTCGACGATTGGACAGGACGTGGATGCATGTCGAACGCAGAGTCTGGAAATGGAACGGTAGCGCAGTCGGTGCTGCAGAGGCGCCATGCAGGCTGTCATGTTGTCTTGATGCCCTGGTGAAGATGGGGTAACGGTGCGTCCCTTGATGCCTTGATGCCTCATTGCCTGCCTGCCTCTTCCTTTGTGCCCTTGTGCACAGCAGCACAGGTAGCCCGTCTCTTTTTACAGCCACAAGGTAACTTGGGCAGGAGCTTTCGGAGCTTCCATCTCGGGCCGGGGTAATTAATTAATTACTTGCCGTAGTGAGGCAAGGCGCCCAAGCCACACCCGCCCCCGGCCGCCACAGGAACGTTTTTTTTTTGTTTCTCGTGTTCGCAGGGGGAGAAGCAGCCTCGATTCCGTTTGGACCCAAGATTGATTTTCACCACCAAGCAAGCATCGCAAAGATCAAGTCTCAGAAGTTCATGCTCGAGTTATTGTGCTTATGTTTAATCAGTGAACAAAGTGCACGCCATCGCCTGACGAACCCTAGCTCTCCACTCCGAGCTTCGGCCCGCGCACAGCCACAAGCTAGCCACAGCGCAGGTGCCATCACTGTGTGTCGGCACTGACAGGTATCTTTACTGTATCGTCACCGCCAAAAAGATACCCGTCTCGCCCAACCACTTGTCCGCCCCGCCAGTTGTTCCGCGCTGTCACCTTCCGATGCTCCGTACATGTACCGCTCGCTGGCCGTCTGCCTGCACCGCACTGCAAGCACGCTCTGCACTGGCCAATCTCTTCACGTCTCCTCTTTCAACGTCGCACAGCTTCCTCCACCCCCTTCCTCTGCCATCTCCGCGCTTCTCTCACTTCTCCTTCCAAACAGCCTCGCCCCTTGCCGCGCTACGACGACCGACACTTACTGCCGTCAGTCTTGGAACCGTTCAACCTTCAATCCATCAACCATCAACCATCATTCTTCCCGCACCGCCGCCGCCGCCGCCCGCCCGCCGCCCGCCGCATTGCCTTAGCAAAAGACACCTTCTCACGCTCCTCGCCCCCTCGCTGGGCCTGGCCAGACCTGGTCCAGTCCCATCCTTTTTTCATCTCAGATACCGTGATAGCTCTACGACGACGGCCATCGCCTCTTTCCCAAACGTTATCCCCGTCAGGCCGCGTCTCCGACTCTGCACAGAGCCCAAGAGCTTCGCACTCCGTCACCCCTCCGATCACCACCACCCCCTTCTGTCGGCGAGTCGGCCAGAGTGCCCCTTCACGCCCCAAGTGCATCCCTCTCCACGCGCCAGATCATTTCTGCTACATCGCCTCCGCCCATTGACGTGAACGCGCCGCATTCTGCTGCTACCACCCTGCCATTGTTGCACCCTGATATCGACGGTAGGAGGCCTTTTTCGTCAGATGAGGGGCACCACGACGTTGCCCTCCTGATATGGCCATCCGATATTCTGCAGCCTTTCTGCTGCATTTGAGAGACTCGCCGCTATGTGTTCGACCAGATGGTCTGCCGCCGGCCGAGGAGTGGATGGGGTAAGCTCCCCCGTCATCAGCCCATTCCCCGATATTCTTGATGAAATCGCTAATTCGCGATAGCGCCCCTCCAGATCAGCTCCGAGCCCAAGCCAGGGCGACTGGCGACCGGGCGCGCACAGGCGACAACCCCTTACTCGACCAGGCGAGTCGCCGGCCAGGCCTTGAGCGTTCTCGCAACAGCACCAGTCAGTTTCTGGCAAATCTTCTTTTTAGAAATTTGTTGCAAGCTAACCCAAAGCCTCTGCGAGGGAAAAGACCCCGAAGACATCATCTTTGGCCCGCCCCGTACAGCCTTCTCGTCGGCTCGCGGAATTAAGCCCCTGGAAAACGACAAAGGGCTCAAAGACTTTGATCTGCAAGGCCGTGTCAGTTTACGAGGTCGTAATGGTGACACGGACGAACGAATGCGCGACAACCGGGGCGTCGGCCTCCGCCGAGGTGATGCTGACCAGGAGGGTGAAGGCTGGAGCACCGTCAAACCGCGCAAGAGCTTTGGCAATGAAGGCGCCGAACGCTTCCACGGCAAGATGGGCGGCAACTACCAAAACGAAAAACGACCGCCTCGCGAGCGCGACGACCGAGACGCCACGCGCGAGCGTCCTACGAGGCCCTTTGACACCTTTGTGCGCGATAAGGACGCTGTCGAGGCCGAAGGCAGACCACGTAACGGAACCAACCGAAATAAGCTCGAAACCTGGCGTACTGGCGATGCCAAGGAGGGTCCGCAACCCGAGAGGCGTGACCGCGATCGGACAAGAAGCTGGCGAGATCGGGATAAGGAGGCCGATCCGTCGGACGATCGCGGCAACGGCAGGACCAATGACAGGCGATGGGGTCGCGACCGAGAGCAACGCCCTGAGCGAGAGCCCGAGTGGTTCGACGAACCTCAAGTCGAGCAACGCGAGGCTCACACCCAGCAAGACTTTCAGAAATGGATGGAGCAGATGAAGGCGGCTAAGAGTGGCGCATCTGCCCCAGCCAAGCCCCCGGCATCCGTGCCGGCCGAGGTTGTCGCCGAGGCATCCAAGCGTCAGGCTTCCACTCCAGGTGAATCTGGTCCCGACAAGTTCTTCATGGCTTTTGGTGGCGGGTCCAGCGGCACTCTCGATGCCACGAGCCCTTCCGAACCAAAAGACGCGCCGAACAAGACCAAGGCCGCCGCCAAATCATCGAGATTTACCTCTTTCTTCTCCCAGTCCCACAATGACGGACGGCCAAGGTCCGAGGTTTCGACGCCGCTAACAGGACCTCCGACGAGTGAACCGGTACCCAACGCCGGCATGGCTCCGGGGGCTGCACCGGCCCCTGAGGAGGAGCGTCAGGCCTTTCAACAGCTGCTCGCCAAATTGCAGAAGCAGAGCATGAGTGCCACGCCTCCCGGCCTCTCGCCGTTTGCTCTACCTCAGCAGGGTCTTCACCTGGACATTGGTAAAAAGAGCGCCATTGCATCGCCTGAGCCCTTCCAGCAATATGGTGGTGATCGTCGCGAAATTATGGGGAACCCACCGTCTCAGCCTCCCCATGAGATTCTTGCCCCGCGCCCGCAGCAGCAGACTGCCCGACCAGATCAGTTACTGCAGGACCTGGTGGGACACCATCAGCGCGTCTCAAGCCAAGGCCAAGGCCCTGTACGAGCCGAGCCCAACATTATGCGCAACAATAGTAACACGGAATTCTTGATGAATCTCATGAGGGCGGCACCCGAAGCGCAGCGCGCTGACCATCAGGTGCGGCTTCCGCAGGTTCAAAAATCTAGCCAGATGGCGGGCTTCAATGAGCGCGAGGCCGAGTTTCTCGGAAGGGAGAACCGTGGCGCTCAGCGTCAGATGCGCCCCCAGCCGCCGCCGGGGTTCCCCATGGATGAGCCATTCCTTGGCCTGGATCAGGATCAGCACCAGAGTCAGCCTACGCAGATCTTGCAGCGACCTCCTCCTCCCCCAGGTCTGGACCAAATGCCGCCGGACTGGATGGGACGCGGAGGCCAGATGCCACCGCCTCAGCAGCGAGGCCCCATGATCCCTCCTCCGGGACTGGCTGGGGGCCCCAACAGGAACGTCCCGTTGCCGCACATGTTCCCACCGAACTTTCCCCCTGGAGCCGTGCCGCCCCCCGATGCCATGGGTGGCATGCCCCCTCGCAACCTCCCGATGCCACCGCCCGGTTTTTTTACCGGCCCCCCTCACGGATTTGTTCCCCCAGGCTTGGGCGGGTTTAACGGACCCCCCGGCCCCGAATCGCATGCCTTTGCCGGATCTCCCTTTGAGGGACGAGGCATTCCGCCTGCAAACAACCGCGGCGCATCCTTTGGTCGACCATAGACGCTGGGGACTCATGTCTTGCCGCCTGTCGAATCAAGACGAGAGCGGACCATTGATGGCCAAAGACCCGTCAATCAGTGATTCAGGATCTGGCCAGGAGTGCAGACGGCTAATACGGATGTTCAGCTGTAGGATCAACTGTAATTAGACTGGCCTAATGTTCACTGACCAGCATGCTACGCCGTTTTGGCAGCTGGCAAACGGAAGTTGCCGCATTTTCTTTAACCATGGGAAGACCATGACTAGGGTATAGTCGGGCAGGGGTTGGACTTGGGAGGAGCAGGCTGGCTGAGGAAAAAAGGCTGTATACGAGGCACGGTCGCATCGTCTTGTGGACGGGCTCGACGGCGCGGCAGTGTCGGAAAATAAACTCTGGTCTATTGCCTTATGAGGTGATGTTGACGACGTTTTGCGTGCGTGTCGTTCGATTGTTTGCTTTTACGCGCCAAATCACTCACGAGGCCGCTTGAGGTCAAACTTTGTCTACCCGAAACGAGATGCGAAACGCAGATTGCGTTGATCTATGTGGCATGGAGTACGATTACCATTATCCGTATCCTACGCGCATCTATGCCCCAGTCGCCGCTTCGCTCAACGCTCACCTCGGTCCCTCGCCTCACCATCCTTTGCTGCGCGCGCGTACTTTATACTTTGTACACAAGAGCCCATACACTGCCAGGTTTCCCTGGGCGTCCCTCTGCTGTGCAACTTTGCATGAAGCACCAGTAGAGTACATGCAGACGATGCGCCGTGCTCGTGGCCTGGGGCTTCCTCTCCACCGTCTGTGTCCTCCGTCTCCTGGCCTGGACTGTTTCCGAATCACATTACTGTACGCATCCGCCGGCCGACGACGCGCTCCCAAGAGTGCTTCGACGGGCCCAAGATGTACAATGGGATTCCATGAGTCGTTGCCATATCCGGGTTCCTTTACGAGTAAGGACTTGGAAAGAGTTGGCGGTGGACAGGAGCGCGGGGCGGTGCAAATAATAGAAGGGCAATGGGGGAGGGACCCGAGCGTAGGTGACGAAATGTTATTTTTTGTGGAGGGGAAAGAGAAATCCAAACTCCTCGCATAGCCTCGCTTAGCCAAGAAATCAAGACCAGAACAAAGGACCCCGATCAAAGCCGATGGCTCTGCACCAACGAGGACACGGATCTCGGAGTAGGGAAACGCCGGGGGATGGAGCCCTACTTCTTCCTGCCCAAAAAGTTGCGCTTCTTCTTCTCCTTGGCCGCCTTGCCGTCAGCGGCCGAGTCCATGGTGCTCGTGCTTGGTGGTCTCGGGGATGGGTTGAGGTTCATGTTGGCCATTGCTTGGTTGGGGACGGGCGGCATGGGCGCTGCCATGCGACCCGCGCCGGGCATGGGACCCATGCCCTGTCCTGGTCGGCCGGGCAGACCGCCAGAAGACGGAAACCGTTGATGTCCGGGCCCCGCACTCGGGAGGCCGCCTGAGGAGGGGAATCGCTGATGCCCCGGTCCGGGTCCCGGGCCGGGGCCTGGACCACCGCCCATCCGTTGCATAGGACCTCCGGGCATTGGGCCTCCGGGCATTGGGCCTCCGGGCATCGGGCCTCCAGGCATCGGACCTCCGTGCATGGGCCCGCCGGGGCCTGGCGGAGTTTGCCGGATCTGTGGCGGCGGCGCAGGACGTTCAAATAGATGAGCCGGAGCGCGTGGCTTTGGCCTCTCCATCGGAAGGTCGAGTTGTCGCTTGTCGCGGCTCAAGTCGCCAATCTGACGGATGAAGAGTTGCGGCGTCAGCATGTGGGAGGTAATGAGCACGATGTCCCGTCCGCGTTCCCGGCCGACGTCGTAGCATGCTCGACTTTCGCTGTAGGTGGCCCCTCCGGCCATGAAGACGAGTATCCGCGGCCGATTCTCGGGTGGACGTCGTCCGGCAGCGGCCCAGTTGGGTCTGCCAGCTCGCAGCGATCCTCCCTGGGCTGCCAAGAGGTCCTCGTTTGGATCCAAGGGTGGTTTCACATAGGGAAAGACGGTCTGATCCAGGGTTCCCTTGGCCAGCGCATCCAGCAACGGCTTGAGTACAGGTTCGAATCGAGACAGGCCATACTCCTCGCTGATTTGTGCAGCCTTGGGATCCACCGGAAAGAGTACCGTTGGCGTATGGCGAGGCTCCTTTAGGACATGCGATGTCTTGCCACCGAGCAACTCGAGATTCGTAAACACCTCTCCGTCCTGAGGCGGCAAGGCAGCGTGGCTCAAGAGCTTCTGGATGTCCTCCATGATGACACCGCCGCGGTAAAGTATGTAGACGACAATGAGCCGCAGGCGATCCGAAGGCGATATTGCGTCATCGTCCAGCAGCTGTACGACGGATTCAAGGACGTTTTTGGGCTTCCTAAGGTCTTCGTCGAGGCCCGTAGCCATGGTCTGTTCAAGGGATGCAATGTCGGGTAGCTTTTTGCCCTGGAATATATTCATGCACTCCTGCGCCATGGTCAGGTGCAGAGAGTAAGCCTCCTTCATTTCCTGGAATTCGGGCAGGCCTGCAAGCATGTCTCTGATGGAGTTGAGATTGGTCGTGTCGGCATTTTCGTCTGTAAAATGGGGGTTCTGCTCAATAAACTTGCGAAAGTCGCCCATGAGTTTGTCAATGGTGTCCTTCATGTGGCGATGGCGGTTGTCGACCCATATCTTGTCCTTTTCGCTGAGCTCCACGTCCTTTTCCTGCTCTTCGGCGGTGTCTTTGTTGATTATGGTATGGAAAGTGACCTTGTCTCCCTCCTTAATGGGTAACAAATCATGCGCCATGGCCTGGTAGGTGAATTCGTGCACCAACGGAGCCATGATGTCCATGGAGCGGTCTGTAATGACGAGATTCGACTGAGGTCGATTGGACGGAGGAGGGAAGTTGGGATCCCACTGCGCGTAGCCGTCGAGCTCTTCTTGGATAAACCTGGCTAGATGCGAGCACAGAACGCTGGCTTCGTGAAAGGCATTCTGAGGCCGATAGTATCGGACCTTCGGATACTCGCCTAGGGTGATGCAAACACCGGCAATCTGAAGCGTATAGCGTCAATAAGTGGCGGGTTCATGGGGGCCACGTCGTGTCACGTACCCGTTGAGCAAGAATCTGCATGTGTTGAGGCACCATGCCGTTGCATGCGGGATGGAAGAGCATGGGAAAGCTCCATGGATCGCGGAAAGTGACGAGGTGGGATTCTCGGGGGTAAAAGTCGATAAAGAGCGTCTTGGAGCTGGCGCGAGCCTGCCTGATGTTGGGGAAGTCGTCCAGCCGCCTCCGTAATTTGGGGTCGAGCAGGTTAGTCCACAGCAGATAGCCTCTGCGATATCGGCGGCACTCGAAGTCGGCGAGGAGGCAGTCGACGCTATACGGCTCGGGGGCGAGGAGGTAGATGGCGTCCATTTCGGGGTTGAACTCGCGGCGGTCTTCGATGTTTTCGATGGCTGCGAGGGAAGCGACAGATGGTCAGCGCGAGTCAATGGGCTATGAAGCGGCATCGGGCACAGACTGGCAATGTTGTTGTTGAGGATGTCGTCCTCCTTGACGACATTGTCGATGATTCTCTGAGCTGTGCGGTCGACGATTAGGCATTTCCACTGCAGCAAGGGTCAGCGCTCTTGAACATAACATGGCGCGCGCAAGCGTCTGCGTCGAAGGAAAGCCGTACGTCGCCCTGGGTAATGTTCTTGATTTCCTGGAGAATGGCTGGATAAGGGGTTAGCTTGGGGCGCACGTTCTGCGACGGGGAGCGGGCGACGAGAGCAACGCACCATCTTGCTGCTCGTGAATGACGGAGAAGCCCATTGTGGGCGCGACTGAGCCCGACGAGGCTGGTTTGTCGGCTGCTGCTGCTGCTGCTCTGCCTCGGTCAAGCTGGAATTGCGCAGGGGCAGCTTCGGGGCAATCGGGATGGCCAGGGCGGAGCAGCAGGCCGAGGGGGCGGCGGCGAGTCGTAGACAAAGCGCGACAAGAACAAGTCAACGGCCAGAGTACAGGGCAAATGTGTGGCCGCGAGGAGCGCGAATGGGCGGACGTCGAGGCGGACGGGGAGCTGGAGAATGCCGTAGAGGTGTTTGAGTAACTTGGGAAGTAGGAGATGATTGTAGTGACGTGCAGGCGGGACGTCGCAGCCTTTGGCGGGGTCAAGCCGCATGGATCTGGGGCACTGGTGGGGGCAAACACGGCCGCCCGCGCTAGCCTATTAGGATTTACCACTATTACTGCCTAGCTAGGTACGTATCTTTCACACAGTTCTAGCATGGGCACCAAATTTAAGCCTACATGCTACCGATTGTCTGCTCATAGACTGCCGTACCAGTCATGACTGTTGACGAATTTCGAAATCCCCCTTTAAGCTGCCCAATCCAGCGCTTGTAGTTTGGCGTTAGAGTCAGGGTCGTTTGGCGTGACAGCTCGATTTCAAGAGCACCAGCTGCCCCTAAATCTATAGAAAGGGTGAAGCCTTCAGGTTCACCCGAAGACAACGTTGGAGGATATGTTGAGTTGGCTCCCCTTGGTCGTACTTGAATGCCGCTACATTGCGACGCGATGATTTCTCCATGGCGGGAGACGTAGACATTAGGGTACGGAGTATTGTCCGGCGTTTGAGAATCGGTCCAGACGAGAGAGTATTCTCCAAGTCTGCCACGGCCCCAGTACCAGAACTTGACCTGCTGGGTTAAAGGGACTACGCCCCAATTCTTTCGCTAGTTAGCTTCGAGGCCTTGGCTTAAACACATCAAGGGCACTTACATGGTCATGATAACCAGATCCGGTGAATCCTATTTCGGTCCCTTTCATGGTGAAATTGGCCACACCCTTGGAGTCAGGAACTGCGTTCGACCATCCAATAGTAGGGATGGCTTCTAGCTTCTGGCCCTGCACGGCAGGGCCACAAGCATAGTGCTGAGGTGCAATCTGTATGGTTGATCCAACGTCAAAATTCATTTCTAGGAATGCAGCTCTGGTAACTTACTGAATCCAGCTGAAGAGTTCCGTAGATGCCATGAGTAGGAGAGTCTACCGTAATCACGTACTGGCTGTTATTAGGCGTGCCTCTCCAACTGCAGCCAGTGCCCGCAAAGTCCCCCGATGAACCGTCTTCAATTGCCACTAGAGTAGCATTTGTCGCAGGAATCAATACCGAAGTAGTCGTCCCGTTGCGAAATCGAGAATTAATCTCTACTGAGTCGACACTTGTAGTCTTGGGCTTGTTGGAGTATCCTGCGTTGGAGGAAGTAAAGAAAACGACCACGATCGACTCATCTGCATCATTTGAAACAGAATCGAAATACCACCATTCGTAAGCTGTGCCGTTGATTGGGTGCACTTTCGGCGCATCTAATCCGCTCGCGGAAGAAACAAATTGTCCTTTGCTGGGTCCAGGCTGAACGGCCGCCGGAACAAAAGAAGTCTTAGAGTCGGGTTGGTGGGCTAGTATCACGACCGCGCCTAAAAGAAGACCATACAACTTGTTCATCATTATTGCTGAGGTATGGACAATAGCGGTAAGTAGTAGAAGATGAAGGCAAGATTTTTTGCCAGAATTCAAAGGCAGAATGTTGGTGTAGGATAAAGACTTGGATTGTCTTTACATCGATGAAAGCTGAAACTCCCAGGGAAACCCGCTCTCTTTTGTAGGTAGTTTCGGAAGGACCAAATTATGTTGATACAACCTCTAGGCCGTCCAACCCTTTTTCGAAAAAATTGGCAGGAGGACGAGCTAAGCCCGCTCGCCGTTATTGATATCCTCGTCGAGGCTCTTAGCTCCGACGACGGCGTGAAGGCTCCTGGGGCTCGGGAAGTCAACTGACAGGAGTTAACGCGCTAAGCAGGCAAATTAGGCCGGAAACAGATATCTAAACCCGCAATGATGTCTTCGTAAACCCTCGCTTTGTTTATCCCTGGAATTACTCCGGCCGTCACATCCGGGCGGCCTATGATGCTGCGACGGAGCTTTTGCGTGACTCTGAGGGTCGTCAGGGTCGGATTCCTCCGTCGTATTTACCGTCGGGCTCGAAGAACATGGCAATGGGATTGTACGCGATATTAGATATTCCTAGAGTAGATGAGCAATCGCGGCGAACGAACGACAAGGTGAAAACCGTTACGAGCAAATGTTAATTCGAAATGACGATGGCTAAGCAGCTCCTAGTTCTCCAGCTTAAATAGATGCCTGCCTTAGTAGAAAAGAGTTTGCTTATTCAGATATTCAGGTGCTAGCAATACGCATAAAGAGAGGCTACCCTACTAGATTGAGTAATAAAGAGGTATAGCTAGGGTAGGCAAACTATAAAATTAGGTTGGCGATCAACACAACCAACTCGATCTGATAGAGAAAAACTGCCGGCAGTAGGAGGAAATGCTCCGGGAAGTTAGCCCGCGACAAAGGTTTGCCTTTCGGAAGTATATCTGTTACAAACCGCTGTGGCCGTCTTTCGGAGCAGAATGCGTCTACCCAGTCAACCAATAGAGTAGGACCGGCACGTCAGCAGTTGAGGGTCGAAAGCCACTCCACTCAATCCACTGGCTGCTCGAGTGGAGTGGGTAGATCACAGGGTTCCAAACAACTCAACCAACTCAACGAAGAGCCGATATTGAACGAGTTGGCGTAGCCATTGTCTAGAGCTCGATTGGGTTGATCAACGGGAGGCCTTCGTGGAGTTGGTTGATGTGGATTGATCCATTAGACAACGAGTTCCGAGCTTTCTGCTTAAAGCTCTTTCTAACCTACATCTTCCGTAGAGACCTAAGCTTTGTCATAAGCCAATGCCATGAAATCTATCGTAAGGGGACGGATTCTATCATTATGTAGTGATTGAGTTCCATCTGAGTGGGACGATTCGACGAATAAGGAGTTCAGATCGTTAATTGTCTTGGCCTAAAGCCATAAGCGCAGCACAGGACTAGGACCTTTGTCTAAGTCGTTGGGTGACAAGCTAATCGAAAATAGCCCAAGTACATGGCAGCGGACGGATGGATTGGCGTCGATGCTTCAACTGTCTCGGGCCAGCTCACAACCGCAGGCCAGACTTTGAAGGCTGGGCAATGGCCAGCTCAATTTTTGTCCAACTTTTTGCATCAGTACACGCATTTAACCAGTAACCACCTCGAGAGTCCTTGCCGACAATAACAGCCAAGTTGGTCATGGGAACACCTCCAAAACAGCTCTGGGCATATGACGGCCAGCCTAAGTGTTGTAGGCAGGCCTCACTATCATGTCCAACGAGCGCGGCAGAAAAATCGACGTCGAATATTTTCGCTTTCGACCAGTTCGAGCAGGTCGTGACGTGCATTGTAGCGTTTCCAAAGAGCGGTGGGATTTTCCCTGGTGTAGCGTTACCCTTTCGCTGGGTACCTACCCACGAAAACTTACGGCGAGCCCATTCTTCCTGGGAGGCGAAACAGCATTATATAACCACAAGTGGCAGCCGGATATGAAGGCTGTACGAGCAACAGCACAGTTCGCGTTGGTAACCAAACGCCTCAACACTAATCAGCAGCCGATGATGGACTGATTAAGAGCCGAAGACACAAACACCGAATAGCCTTGACTTGATTCGACAGATGGCGCTTCAGCCGCTGAAGGTAGGAAGTCGAATACTTGGAGAGACTGACCTTCAAGCAGGCTTGTCATGTCAGAAGGAAGGAGGCTGGAAACAGATGAATAGGAATACGGGGCTTTAGGTGAGATGGACGTGGCTCTATGAGGGGGAAGCCCTCACGGCCTCAGGGCGCAATACACGTACAAAAAAGCGTGCCAAACTGATATCATGACAACGGACACGCGTTGTCCTACGGCCCCCATCAGAAAGCATGGGGTGTCTGTTACACCATGCAGGCAGACCAAAGGTGGAACGCGTCCCGAAGGTGAGTAGGTGTTGGAAGGAGGATTCGTGTGAAACACCAAGCCACTCTGGGCTAGGCCTGACAAAGGATCACGAACCTTGTCAGAAGGCTGCAGAGGGCGCCTATGTTAGCCTTTAGTAAATGAACCTCCTAATATAAGGTTATAGGCCTATATAGAGGGCGAAAACTAGGATCTATAGGTATTTAGAAGTTACAATACCTATAAAGGACGGAGGCATCCTATATAGCTAGATTAGAGGTTCTTATATATTCCGGTTACTTAATTTATATACTTTATTTATCTTATACTACCCCTTATAATTTATACTAACTATTAATAGTTATAAGCCCGGTATAACGCCGTAGTCTTAGTACGTCTAGCAATTAAGGCTATTATATACTCCTAATTAGGAAATTTTATTTAGAAACTTCGGTTACTAGCCTAGGATTATATCTACCGCGTAAGTTAGCGTAATAGAATAAGTCTATAGTTATATTATACTTACGAAAGTAAGGCTATTACGACTTATATCTAAAGATACCGAAGGGAATAGTATCCCTCCTACGTATAGAGGAATTAGTATATAATAATATTAAGATAACGGATAACGACTTAAAAGGAACGGAGACCTCGTTTATCGCGAAGCTTATAGGCTAAAGTAACTAAACCCCCTAGTTTAAAGCTATTAAGTTTTAAGCTCTTAATTATAAGATCTAGAAGTATACTAACCTTAAAGGAGATTACGAACTTATCTACCCGGAAGAACCCGAAGAACCTAAAGACCTAGAATTAGTATAAGAAAAAGGGGAAGATTAAGGCTATTATACCTCCTAACTTTATACTAGTAACTTATAATATAGTAGGAATATAGAAAGGTTTAAATTACGGCTTAGGAAATACGAAACTAAGAAGTACGAGTATAAGTAAGTTAAAGCTAAGCTTAAATAATTTAATAAAGTTATTAAGAAGACTATTAGTAAATCCCTCTAGAAGGATATCGTTAGAACTATTATACTAAGGAAGTAACTATAAGAGTTACGAGCCCGGATTTTACTATCGTAAGAGTATAAGCGAAGGTATACGGAAAAGATATATCTTAACCTTATTAAAGCTAAGGGAACGAGAGACTTTGTATCCTAGACTAATTAAGTAGACCGAGCCTATTAAGATTATATCCTCTTAAGCGTAGAATTAGTTATAAAGATAAGAGCTAGGGATAAATTCCTAGCTATAACTAAGGAGTATAATCCCTATTAGTCTAGTTACTAGAGATTAATCTAGGATTATAAAGAGAAAATTAAGAAAGTTATCCCTAACTACCCTAAAGTTATAGTTAGGGAGCTCTATTAAATATTTAAAAATAATATCCTTATAACTACGAGAAATAAAGTTCTAAAGGTAACTACTAACTAAGTCTAGTAGAATTAAGGAATAATAAGTAATAAGGTAGGTATAAGGAAGTACCTAGCTTATAATATATATAAGATCCCTAGATTAGATAACTAGTAAGAATATTATTAGATTTATCGAGCTATAAGTAATAAGAACCCTCCTCTAGGCTTTATAATACGAGACGATAAGAAGAAAGCCGTAGAAAAATAGCTTAAGGAAAATCTAAGGGATAAAGAAAAAGTAAAGAGATAAAAGCTATTATTAAAGGAAACTACTACTACCGAAAAATCGAAGGAAAGTCTTTATTTATTAAACTTAAAGTTAAGAAGGGATATAAATAATAAAGCTATAAACGTAATAAGAATTTATAATATAGTAGAATATAAAGAGGGGTTTAGCTAATCTAGGAATACCTTTATTTATAACTCTAGAGCTAATATATATCTTTTTAATAATATCCGATAGTTTAATATAGGGACCTTTAACTAGGGAGAAGACGAGTTAGTATATATAGGGGATTAAAGACTTAAGGTTAAGGGAATTAGTATAGTCGAGATACTTAATATCTCGGGAGCCCCCCTATATATTAAAGAAGTATATTACGTTCTAAGGATACTAACTAGTATCTTCTTAGCCTAACGAGGAATTAAGGGAGGAATTTTATAGAATTAACTCTAGGATACCCTTTATCTTAAGACTATAGGAGATATATAGTTTAACCTTACTAATATTAATAATTAATTCGTTATAGCCTTAATCCCGGAAGCTTTAGTAAACGTAATAGTAAGATTTTAAAGACTAAGGAAAGCTAGAATCGATAAGCTATAGTATCGCTATTTAGGGTATCTAGGGTCCGAAGCCCTAGGGTATCTATATTAAAAAGTATTAAACGAACGAATTACTAGTCCTACTACTTACGAATATACTATATATATATAAGTAAAGCTAAAAAGGATAATCTCGAGGAAATAACCCTTAATAAGGCCTCGAGAGCTAGGTATAGTATTTAGCTTTAATCTTTATCTAGCGCTTATAACGGTATATAATAGATAAAGATACTACGTACTCTTTACGTATATAATAACTAGAATAAGATTTTATTACTTAATAACTATAAAGATAGAAGTTAGGAAGATCTACTTAAGATTTAAAGCTATATTAATAATATAGTTCGAGATAAAGCTTATATACTTAGTCTTAAATAGGGAAAAAGCCCTCTTTATAAAGGATTACGTAAAAACCCTTAAGGAAGAAAGGATAGTACTAATAATATTAGCCCCCTCTATACTATAGTAGAATAGTTATACTAAGAAATCTAGAGTATTATATATAGAGAAAGCTAAGGCGATAATAATCGATACGAACTTCCCTAAGGAACTCTAGCTAGAAATATACTATATAGCGGCGTATTTACTAAACCTAATACTATTCCGGGACTCTAAAGGTAACTAGGGATTACTATACGAGAGATAGTAAACTTAGCTTAAGGAAAATCGTATTAAATATAGCTATATTATAAATATCTAATTACTAATTTAATACTTAAAGGTATTCGGATATATAGCTTATTTAATAACGATTAATATACTAAAATATTAGAAGAGTAAAAAGGCCTTATTTCCTCTAATACTACGGGTATATATTAGATACCTTATAAGCTATAGAGCCTCTATATAGTATATTATCTAGATACCCTCGATTAAAGCTAATAAGATTATAACTATATTTAATATCTAATTCGACGAAGATTAGGCTTTTAAACTGGATAGGGAAGAAAATACTAAAGTATTCTAAATCTATACTTATAATATCCTTTAAGATTTTATAGCTATTAACATCGAGGAAAAAAAAATACTAGAAACGCTTAGACTAAGCTCTAACCCCTTCTTTAAAATAAATAGTATCTTAACTATCGGGTTAGAAAAATTAATAATAAAAAGTATAATAAAAATTACTAGTTAAGAGTAAGATAAGGAGGACGAGGTATATCGAGGTACCCCCGATTTAATATACTTAACTCTACCGACCTTAAGGACTCGAGGTATATCTAACGATATACTAGAACTAGAGATACCCTATATAATATAAGAGGAGAGTATAGCTTAACTAGGGGGTAAAAATAAAGAATCTTTACTTTAATCTAGTATAATTAATAATATATTACTCGATTTAATTTAATTATCGCTAGGAACCCCTACTCTTAAGGATTTAGATAAGCTAGGCTAAGACTTAGGGGGTAGAGTAGTAAGTAAGCTATAGGCCTTATTAATTAATAATAAATTAAAATATAATACGATTATATAGGTTACTTAATTATAAAGGAAAAAGAGGGATATATCTAAAGGAATTAATTAAGCTAATATTATAACTAGTAGAAAAGCTAGAAAACCTCGATTAATTATTAACTATATAATAGTAAGAGCTAGTATATATAGGCTTTATATCAACGATATACCTCTAGTTTTAAGATCTTATAAATAAGTAAGGGAAAGTAAATATTAGCTTAAGTAGGAAAAAGGGATAACGAAGAAAATTAAAGCTTATAAGCTAAATAGAACCTAGTAGATTATATAGAAAAAGTAAGCTTAAGAACTAGATTACGATCTTCTTCTAACTAGCTAGGTTTACGACTATAAAACTAATAAAAATAGCTTTATTAAGGAATTTAAGGCCCGCTTTATTATCCGAGGAAACTACGAAGAAGACTACGGTTAAGATACCTATATAGTAACCCTTAAAGGAAGAGTCTTTAGACTTTTAATAGCCCTAAGATATATAAAAGACTATAAGACCGAATAATATAATATTAAAATAGCCTTCTTAAATACCTATCTTAAGGAACTAGTATATTATTACGGCCTAATAGGATTCTTACTACCTAGTATATACTTAAAGCTAATAAGGGGACTATACGGACTTAGGATTGCCCTAAAGCTCTAGTATAAACGACTATTAAGCTTCCTTAAGAGAATAAGTACTACTAGGATCGAGGAAGATATTTATATATAGATTAGGGAAGGAGTAATTATCTTCTTCTTCGTAGATAATATTACGATAATATATTATAGGGATTTCTTAAAGAAGTAGAAGATTATCTATAAAGCCCTAATAAAAGAATTTAACGTTAAATACCTAGGGGAACTACGATAGTTCCTAGGGATAGAAGTTATTAAGAACTAACTTAATAAGCTCCTCTAGCTATCGTAGGAGTTATATATCGTAAAGATAGCTAATAAATTTTATATCCCGGATAAGAATAAAAAACTCCTATTAACCCTAATTACGAATATAAAGTTAACCTAATATACTAGTACGGCTAGTAAGTCTAATACCCTACGTTTCCTATCTCTTATAAGAAGTATCCTATATCTAGTAATTATAATAAGACTAGATATAGCTTTTATAGTAGTAAGGCTTACTTAATTTAGTCGAAATCCGGGTCTAAAGTATATTAAAGAGGCGGAAAAGTATATCTCCTACTTATATAATATAAGGAAGAGGTATATCCGCTATTTAGGCAACGAGGTAACTACCCCGTTATTCTATACCTTAGACTCCTCTTTTATAGATAATCTAAATAGCCGGAAGTTATTATAAGGATACGTCTTCCTTTATATAGGAGGACTAGTTAATTAGAAAGCTTCGAAATAAAATATAGTTATAACTTCGTTAACTAAAGTAAAGCTCCTCTCGATAAGTTACGCGGCGAAGGAATAAGCCTCCTTTCGATAGCTTTTTATATTACTAGGGATTTAAACTATTAGATTAGATAAAATCTAATATAATAACCTTTAAACCTTACGTTTTATAACTTAGATTATAGTAAAGCTAAAGACTAACCTAAAGTATATAGACGTATATAGACTATAGCTCTATTAAGAGGTCTAAATAAAGAGGGTTAAAGTAAGCTAAGTATAGATAAATAAGAACTTAGCGGATAGTATAACGAAGGTCTTACTATACTAAAAGTACGAGGACTTTATAAGATAGCTAGGGTTAATAGGGAAGCTAGCTAACTACGAAGTAGGGGTAAGTACTAACCTCTTATAAAAGGGGGAATATTAATCCTCTACCCCTCTATAAATATATAATAAGTCCTAGAAATTAGCCTATAAGGGGATTTATAAAGGAAGAGGGATTTGAATATATTACTTAGATTACGATTTAGCTAAGAATTAATAAAAATCTAGGGGGTATAAAATATAGCCTCTATAAAGGTACTATATTTAATACTAAAATACTAAAACGAAATCTTACGATAATCGGGATAAGTTAACTAAAAATATATAAAATATAAAAAGGAAGTATATTAATATATATTTTTTATATTTCTATATCTCTTAGAATTATATTAAATTTATTAGCGTTAGTTCTAATTTCGGTTATATATATAAGTTCGGCTACTACTAAGTCTACTTAAGTAAAAAAGATATAACCTTATATATAGTTATTAATTATTAATAAGTAGGTAGGACTACTAACCGAGTAGGATTTATCTTACTTAGCCGGGGACCCTCTACGGAGGCTATTAGTTCGATCTAGCTTAGGGGCAATACCCCCCTATAGAAGCCGGCTAGCGCCTCCTAAACGGCCTAAGCGTAAGCGTATAGAAAATATAGCCGCTAATACTTAGCCGTTCTCTTAAGGAAAAAGGGTAGGTCTTAAAGCTCGCCGCTTACCTCCTCTTAGGAAAGGGGGCTCTCCTCTTTTTACTCGAATAACGTAACTATTTACTTTTACCCGCGGTTACTACGAAGGAGTTATAAAGTTATATATAGTTAATACTCTTAACGAAGAAGATAGCTTAGTAGAATAAATATCTATTAACTACTAGGCTATCCCCTATCTAGAGGTTATAAGTTTAACCCGGCCTTAAGGTAAAACGCCTTATAAAGGGCTAGAGGTACCGACTAAGGCGGGCCGAGGAGGGGCTACGGCCCGTTAGTAGCTTAAAGCTCTACGGGCCGTAGGTAAACCCGCGGCTCGCCCGCCTAGAAGGGGGAGGTAAAGGGGGTCGCTACCCTCTACGTATTACGGTAATATATCTAGCGGCCCCCTAGCCTACCGACCGTAAGATAGAATCTAGAATTCCTAGTTAGTAGGCCCCTCCCCCTAAAAGGGGAACCCCCCTTTTTTACTTATAGAAGCTACTAACTTTTTAACTAAACTACCTAAAGATATAACCTACGAGGTTAAATACTAAGTAGGAATACCCTTACTTTAATATAAGAGGCTTACTTATATATAGATTACGTAAGATTAGCTATAGTTATATTAGCCCTCCCAGGGGGTATATTAGAAGGAGGATTCGTATAAAATACTAAGCTACTCTAGGCTAGGCCTAATAAAGGATTACGAACCTTATTAGAAGGCTATAGAGAGCGCCTATATTAGCCTTTAGTAAATAAACCTCCTAATATAAGGTTATAGGCCTATATAGAGGGCGAAAACTAGGATCTATAGGTATTTAGAAGTTATAATACCTATAAAGGACGGAGGCATCTTATATAGCTAGATTAGAGGTTCTTATGCATTCCGGTTACTTAATTTATGCACTTTGTTTATCTTATGCTGCCCCTTGTGATTTATACTAACTATTGATAGTAGGACTTTGCAGCGCCTACTGGAGCACCTCGGAGCTGAATAAGTGCAAATTAGAGTCTGTCGAAATTCGAAGTCGAATACCTGTGTGTTAGTATTGTCCAAGGTTAGTGCATTGATCGATCCCAAGTGGATTCTCGCTTCCGCCCCTTGGCCTGCGAGACGAGACCCTGCTTACGCCTCATCCCGCGCTCGACAATTTCGGCTGAGCGATTCGTGAGGCCCACCGCAGGACACGCACTTTGGCTCTACTTCCTTGAGCTTTCTGGAGCATGGCTCGACCTTGATTCGAGCCCACTGCTGCTGCTGACAAGTTTGCGTCGCTCGCTCGTGTCACTGGTCGCGACATCGTCGGAGGCCATTCGTGTTGCAAGCCTCGTAGCATTCTCCGCTGCATCATCGAGCTGTCGGAAGAGTTCTGTGAACTACCCCGAACCTAGACAGAAGTATTTTCATCATCTCGAATTAGGTCTCCAGTGCGTGAAACACTTGGCTAGATGATCATTGGACTTTTCTGCCCTTGGTAGATGACATGGCACTGCTGATGGGACCAGAGCCATTCCAATACCCCATCACTTGATAGTTGAATGACAGTTTCAAATTCCGAATCTGGGTCAAGAAATACCGCCGATATTTCTGCTGCATAAGGATACTTCAGTTTGAGTCTCCTGAAGCCAAGAAACACCGTGAGTCCCTCGTAGACTTCAATCGGTTGAGCTAAAGAGTCGAAACGAACTTGCCCGACAACGTTCTTATGTCCGTCGGTGAAAGATAAGAGTAAACCCAGAATCGCTTCACTTCCTTGGCGTTTGCAAGGGGTAATACTCGTCAGACCTGCGAGCCGAGACGAAGTATAAAAGTAGTCCTCCTGAAGCAAGAGGGGATTCGTCGATAGATTGGGAACTCGAAAACTCTGACCAGAAATGGGACGAAACTGGTTTTGGAAAGCCAGTGTGTTGATACCACTCGCCGAGCTTTCATAGAAAATCCGGCTAGGTTCTTGCGAAGGTTGATCCGTAAGTACCCACTGCCGTGGAAGATTCTTCAGGTATACGCCTGCCAAGAAATAACGGTCTTTATTCGTCCTAATCTTGAAAATCGTCAGTTATTCAGAGCAGAAGCGGTTGTAGGGGGTCAACTGACTCCTAAAGCCTTATCACGATCAAGCCGCCCATGGCCTTGATAAATGTGTGTAATAATCGCATCAAAGGCTACGGGCATGTAGAGCCAAACGGCTCGTGAGCTTGCCCTTGTCTCGTAGATTGAGATATCGCCTTCGTCTTGATGTGCATGGATGAGCTTCATCTTCCCATCCCAGAGCACTGAGTAGCCGACGTTTTCTGGGTGATTGCATGAGAAGGCGACCATTCGGTCGGGAGACTTTTGCGGCTGGTCACCGAAATACTCCAATCGAACGTGTCTATGCTGCGGTATGCTCCATGCAATCGATGTCAGCCCCGCAACTTCCAATCTGCGAAGCTTGATGCCCTTGAAATACCGTCAGACGTGTGTGAAAATAGAGCGGCGGAAGACTTACATCAGAGATACATTCCATGTTTGATTGCACTTCTGAAAGAGGGACATTTCGCCACCAGATGTCAGGAGTCTCCCTATGGACTGGTCCCCCGTCAAGTCCGCAGAACGTCAACTCCACAATGCCAAGGTGATCTTCTGCGATGTGCAAGTGGTCGGCGGTCTGCGACGCAGGAGAGAATAGCAATTCTGGATGTTTTTGGCTCCCAACATTCGACAGCGATGACACATATCTTCTGCCCTCAAATACAATGTATTTGCACCACAGTTTTCTGTCCAAAGCCACCAAAGATCGTTGAGGAGGTCTCCACATGCTTCGAGCATTTCCCGCCGCAAATATTTCGCGAAGTTGTTCAGCTATCGACCAACGGATCTCCAGCGGTAATGAAGGAATGTTGGCCCCGGATTTTGAGCAAATAAAATGTTCATCGAGAATGCAGCTCAAAATGGAAAGGAGGTATGTGTGACGCCGCTTCTTTTCCTTCTCACTGGGCTGAAATGCGTGTGCGGTAGCTTCTATTAGGCGTTCTGGACAGTCCAAGGCTGCTAAATGAAAACAAGATGAATGACACGTTATGACCAGGCCATCTGGATGAACGCAGTCCCGCCCATCGCAGGGTATACCTGAAGCCGGTGCAGGGGGAGTCGTTTTATTCCAGCTTCCTTTCCCTTCAAAATCTACGTAAATCAGTGACGAATGAATTCATGAGGACGATCGAACGAACAAAACTCCATTTCACAATCAGGCGCGATGTCGAATCGACAGAACCCACAATATGTGGTTCTACAGATCAAGTCTGCCATTGAGTCGATTTGTGGATGTGAAGGCACACTTCAGTTGAAACTACAATGAAGTTAAGCGGGCGGATTCAGCGCGGCCAGAAAGCTACCCGGTTGGCAAAAAAGCGCCCCCCCTCCCTTTTTTTATAAGAGAGGGGAGTTTACTTTTTTTGCCAACTGGGTGAAGCCTTGATTCGGTTACTTTTTCATCTGACATGTCTAAGAGCAATTGCACACTCTTGGGTGATCTGATGGGCTCGTCGCAAGAGGTCGACATGAAAACGCCGGTAGATTGAGCCACGAACGTCGACTTCAACAACGTGCGCATTGATGATCTTGGTGACTGTGTATTTGTGGTGCAGCCAGTCGAGCTTCTTACACGGTCGCGGCGATTTGTAGTTCGCCATGGAAAGCCATACCTTGTCGTCAACTTCAAATCGCTCCGCAGCCTGTCTTCTCGCATTCGCAGCCTCTTCTTGTTGTTGCTGAGCGGCGGCCATCACTGCTTGCAAGCATTCATCGACCTCTTGTAGAGGAGTGAGCTGCTGCGTGGCACGAGTAAGGCCAATGTGCTTTACTGCCATCTGAATTCGCGAAAGCCGAGTCAAATTTGGGGAGTGAGTCGGCTCAATGAAGTCAGGCTCAGCTCAGAAAAGGGGATCCGATCATGGGCGCGCAACAGCACCAGCAAGTTAGCATTTATCTACATGAACAGCCGGGTGTTGAGAAGGCTCGAAGCAGCCCGTGAGAAACCACCACAAGCGGGAAATGGTCAATCATGGGAAAGTGCTGATTTGGACACGCTCCTAAAACTCGAAGACGACTTCCAGGACTGTGTTGTTGTAGCGACAAGCATTTGACTAGGATCAGGAAGCAGATTTTACTTGTCAAGGGGCGTTTTAGTTACTTGAGACGCGTTTGGGTGTCGACTACGGACATGAGGGAAAATGTCTCTGAAAAACGCACTCGCTCGACTGGATCGAGCGGGCTGCGAGAAGAGGCGTAGGAACACTCCTCGGAAAAGGGAGGTTTGCAAGCGAACCGAGACTACTACCAGCCCTGATATAGTCCGCGGTACTTCGTACAGCCTACTCCTCGGCCGGCGCCGGAGAGCGACAGCCTAGAGCGGGATTAATGTGCCGTTTCGAGAAAGCATTCACATTGTTCAGCGCCACGTATACGAAAGAATTAAAATGAAAAATGGCTTGGCAAGAATAAATTGAATGCACGTGTCAGACTTGGAGACCAATAGGAGGAATAGCTTGTCAAGACTCGAGAGGAATCATGGCCTGCCATTAAATGTGCTCACCAGTCACAATCACGACCATGACATCGAGCACTTTCGGACAAGTAAACAGACGAACTTACATCGCCCAAATCCCGGTCCATGTCTGTAATCTTGTGGTTCTCGGCGTTATTTTTCTACCTTGTCAAGCTCCCATAATCAGAGCCAAGTGGCCACTCAAATGCCAGAGTCTGCAGCATCGCCTCGCAGATACCTCTCCACGTCCACACGTCCGTATATCTCGGCCTGCAGGCGCTCTGCCCTCTGCCGCTCCTTGGCAGCCATGGCCTTGAGCTCCTTGGCCGTCGGCCGCGGCGCCGCCTTGGGTGCCTGAGCCTTTGGCTCCGTCTTGGGGGCCGTCGCTCCGATGCCCAGGTTGTCGTCCTTGCTGGCGACCTTGATGGGAAAGCGCACGCCCTCGCCCTCCAGTCCGAGACCGCGCCGGGCGTCGGGGTCCCATCCTTGCGACTGGAGAGTCCGCAGACCCATGCGCGACCTGTCGAGAGCCGACGGCGGGTGCGAGTGCGCCAGCGCGACCTGATGCGCCAGCGACATCTCGTGCTGTCGCAGCGACGTGGTCAACGGGAGAGAGCAGACGGCGCAAGTCTCTGGTTCGTCCGCCGCCGTGGTCGTGGACTCGACGTCGACGGATGCGCGTGGCTTGTCTGGTTCGCGATTCCCGAGGACGATGCTGGCGTACAAGTCGCCGGCGCAGATTGTGGAAGTGGATTTTTTTGAAGAAGCTGCGATGCCTCCGTCCGTATTGGAGGCGGGCACGAACTCGATTCGCTTGCGTTTCAGCCCTGCTCCAAAGGGCTGCTTGCGATGGAGCGGAATGTCATCGTAATCGTCGCCATCGTCATTGTAGTCTTGCTCGCTGTTTCGATGCCGTCGCATAGCCAGAGTAAAAGGATTGACCTCTGTGCGACGCAACGGCAGTCGACGTCTGCGGTCTCTCTTGCGAAGATGGTTTTCTCGGCTCGGTGGAAGTCTTTGGAGATGGAAATTCGTCCCTGACTCACTTTCCGAGACGGTGTTTAGGAGAGGCGCTAGCCACCGGACACCAGCCTTACGTAATCCCGAATGTTGCACACAGAGTTAAGCCTCACATTATCAGAACTCTTTGCTGCAACCGTTTCCTCAGCTGATTGTCATCTTAAACGCCTGTTCTTGAGGTGGTTGTCCTCGAGCATCATGGTTGAGGATGGCCCGCGGCTGTATGAATCAAACCATGACTCTTCTAAGCGGACTTCCCAGACACCGCAGAACCATGCAAGCCCAGAACTTTGATGAAAGCTGACCTTGAACAAGTAGGAGTTTAAGGTGGAATTTATTATCCTACTGCTGGTTCTGTTTCGTAAACGTAGGCAACCTATTGGCAACCTGCTCCCACGTCTCGACTCCATCGACAAGGTGTCGGATAGCCAGCACGATCTCTTCCTGGCTTGATCGCACCTGCAAAGTCGTGTCACGTTCACGGAGAGTCACTGAACCATCATTGACGGTGTCGAAGTCGACAGTTATGCCAAACGGAGTGCCGAGCTCGTCGTTCCTGGCATAACGCTTCCCAATAGAGGTCGACGAAGCGTCCACATTGTTCGAGATCTTGAGCTTTCGAAGCCTTCCTGCAAGATCCTTGACAATGGGCTTGAAGGAGTCATGATTGGACAGCGGAACTATCAGGACCTTTGTCGGTGCCACCGAAGCAGGAAGCGAAAGAACCTAAATTCTCAGCACGCTGATGTTGTTGCAAGGGATGAGGACGTCTTACCTCTCTGGCAACGTCGTACTCTCGGTGCCAGTAAACATGCTCCAAAAGACTGTAGAGGATCCGACCGATGCCAAATGATGGCTCAATAACATTTGGAGTGTACTGCCGCAGGTTCTCGACCTTAGTCACCCGCTTGATGGCGCAGATGTCACTTCCAAGATGGACACGGTCATTATCTCCGGACAGTCCCTTCACTTCGATTGTTATCGCAGCATCTTTTTGCATCTGGAGGGACAAGGTCTCCAGTGTTGACTGATCCAGCGATGCAACTGCAAGCTCAATCTTCTTGGCATCCTTCTTGAAGCGCGTACCGAGGAGCTTCTTATCAAGAATCGTCTGCAACACGTCCACCTTGATCGGTTGAGATCTGGGCTCCTTGACTACCAGCGCCGTGCCCGTAGCTTTGGAATGAACAGAAAGGTCGTATGCGCTGCGGTCTGCGCAGCCCACGCACTCGATCCATCCGTAGCTTGTTAGGAGCTCGGCGTCCCAACAGTCGCAGGCGTAATGCGCCATTTCATTGTCGAGATGTTGCCGGAACCGGAGTTTCTGACAGTCTATTCCAATTTTGATCAGGAAGAGGTAAGTGCGTGCGAGGAAGTATCCAAGAGTTTCGTTGTTGACAAGCTTTTGCTCAACCGCTTCTCCGATAGCCAATATCTGCACGCTGGATTTCCCAGAAAGCTGGCTGGCTTTGTCCAAGAAAGGCAGCTTGATATGTGATACCTCGGGAAACCGATCATGCCGTTTGTCGGTCTCAGGGTCCACAAAGTGTTCAATTTCGGCCATCAAGAACTCTCGGACGCGAAGAAGCCCTGAGCGAGGAGAGATTTCGTTGCGGTATGACTTGCCAATGCTCGCCGATGCGAATGGCATGGATCCCTGGCCAAAGTCGAGGAGCTTCTTGAAGTTGAGGAAATGACCCTGTGCCGTTTCCGGCCGCAGATAGACTGGAGCAGCAGCGCTTGGCCCGATTGAAGACTTGAACATGAGGTTGAAGGGGATGGGTGCGAGGACCTGCCCGTTGCCATCCGGGTTCCGGATGTCGTGCCGCTCAATCAGCTGCGCGAGGCCATTGCCGTCGTAATTGTCAATCTACAGAGAGAAGCGTTGGCATGAGGGAAATAATGCGAGCATTCGAAAAGCGAATGGAGGCACGGAGGACTGGGATCGACAAACCTTGGCAAGTATCTCCTCATACTCTTGCACGACAGAGTCCCCAAGACTCCCGGTCCTACCCTCTCGATGCTTGGCAAGTCTGGATTGGAGGACGGATTCGACAAGGTGATCAGCACGCAGGTAGTCTCCCTTGACGGGGTCCTTGCACATCCAGTCGGCAAACTTATCCACATGGCCGCTTGTCTTGAGCACCGGCTCAGGAGTTATGACGGTGCAGTCGAGCTCCATCATGTTCTCCTCGATCACAAAGTGGTTGCGCCATTCATTGACAATGTTGGCTTGCAACGCACAGCCCGGCGGACCATAGTCGTACAGACCGCGATTATCGGCAATGTGGTTCGCCGAAGTTCGATAGATTTCAAAAGCTTCGGTGAAGAAGAAGCGACGCCGAAGTAAGGATTCGAACCTTGCCCTGTTAAAGCCTTCCGCGGCTGGTTGGCTGGAGTTGGCCATGGCACGAGACGGATTCAGTGACCATGAGAGGGGAAAAGGAAGTGAAACCGATGCCCTGTTGGCTCACTCGATTGTCGACGCATCTCGAATTTATGAGCAACTGGTGAGTGAGTCACTGCAAAAGCCGGACAGAAATCGGACATCAATCTGTTCCATGACTGGACCTCTAGCATGCAAAGGCCGTGTCTTCAATCTCGCGAATGCCCTCAAATGACTCCAACTCGGCCCGCAGGACGAGACCTAATTGCGTACCTGCTTTAGCCAGGCACAGAGTCCACGTTAATGCAATTACCAGGGCCTTCGTCCACGTGCAGCGTGCATTGTGTGACGGCAGAATGATGACTCGCTTTTGCCAATATTGCCAACCAGGACGCGCGCGCTTAGACTCGACGGTGCCCGATTGACCATCCAACGCGGTTCGAGAATAGAGATCAAGAATCAAGAGACAAGGAGCTCAAAGACCTCATCGCGAAACCCTTGTTCCCCCCCTTGGCCATGCGCGCCGACCTCAGGCGCACCAGGAGCGTCCGGCCAGACATCACGCCCATCAACGCCGGGCCCGTGGCCCAATGGCTCACGATCCTCTTCGTCAAGGCTCGCGGGCAGCACCACCGATGCCTGCGGCAGCCGCTGCCGGGGGTGCTGACGGCCTTTGGCGTGTGCGTCAAGGTCAAGCCCTTTGAGCACCTGGCCGAGGCCCACGCGATGCGCTTCATCGCCCAGCACACGACGATCCCCGTGCCCAAGGTCTACTGCGCCTTCAACCACAAGGGCAAGACGTACATTGTCATGAGCCGCATCAAGGGCCGCATGGCGTGGCGCGGCTGGCACGACCGCCCCGACGAGTCCAAGCGCCGCGTCCTCGCCCAGCTCGAGCTGCTCGTCGCCCAGATCCGCGCCTTGAACCCGCCCTCGGGCCTGTCGGTCGCCGGCGTCAACGGCGGGCCCATTTGCGATCGCCGCCTGCCCCCGCGGCTCTTCTGGGGCCCGTTTGCGACGATCCGCGACTTTCACGAGGAGCTCGTCAACGGCGCCAACCTCGACACCGACTACGAGCACCTGTCCCCTGCTCTGTGCGATCTCTTCACCTTCTACCGGCAGCCGTCCGGGAGGTCGGTCTTGACGCACGGCGACCTGAGCAGCCTGAATGTCCTGGTCAAGGGCGACGAGGTGGTCGGCATCGTCAACTGGGAGACTGCGGGCTGGCTCCCATCGTACTGGGAATACATGGGAGCGAGGAACGCGACGCGGAATCCGTTCCCTCAAAAGGACATTGGCTTCTTCCTTGATCCCAAGCCTGACGCCATCAGGGCAGAGAGCATCAGGCGGGCGTACTTTTGATTTGGAGTCTTGGATTCTCGTTGGATAGTTGATTATACCCTCAATGGCGCCGTCAATGCGTGCGAAGCTAGCTTTACACATCTTTAATGGGACCCTCTACTTGAACCGCGGGCATGGGAAAGAGATACGTGATTTTGCCTCATTTTGCTCGTAATCGTTTGAGCGAATCGTAGATTGGCACGTGTAGAGCAGCATCAGCCCGATGCGATTGGTCACAATGTCGTTTGATGGCCGAAAGGGTTGCGGTAGAATTGTCGAATCACACTATTGGGAGGAGCTCCGGAGGTATGTGTGCCATCTTTGCCATTGCCCAACTCAATTCTGCGTAAACTAGGTGATGCTTGTGAACGGATGTGTGCCCTGAATCGAGGCGAAGCGCAAGATGGATCTATCGAGGCATTGAGAAAGATGGGTCAAAGGAAACGATCTCTCTGTCAACGTATGGCAACTCGCAAGCAGCAGCACCACCCAACTTTGTATTATTGCTTTTCAGTCAACGGATCATGATTGCGCGGCGTTTTGGTGGTCAGAAATGGATAAATTACTACAACTTGGCCCATCGAATAATCTCAGGAGTGATATCTGTGCAGAGCATAGGCGGCGGTTTAGTTACAAGGTTGGTTAGATGGTGATGAAATGATTATATCTTGTTTATATGAGCGAGTATAGTATATTATATTACTCACTGCTCTCATTCAATGTCTCCCGCAGAAACTACAATAAACGCTGGAGGAGGACCGACGCACAGGACTCGCTCAACTTCTTATTAACGCTATCTTGTCCATTAAAACAACACCCTTGACCCCTTCTCCCAAGAGTACAAAATGTCTTGAATCTCTCACTTTTCGATCCGAGGGGTCAGAATACGCTCGACCGCTGGATGAGTTGCCCATGCTTGAATATTCGGAGCTTAGCTGCTGGGAGCGGTGCAGAGAATGCCCAGGCCGGCCTATGAAGGAGGTCAGCGCAAATAGTCTCGTAGATCAGAACTGAGTAGTGACTGACGACTGGGATCGCGCAGCAGCGAGCCCGCTGGCCCTTTTCGGCGCAAATATCGGCAAAGTCGGAGACGCTGGAGGGATTACGCCACGCTATGCCAAGTGTCAGCTTCCCCTTGAAGTGCAATCATTCACCCAAGGAATCTCACGTGTGGCACAGTCGAGGTTGGCAAGACCGAGGACATCAGTGGCACAGCACTGAGGAACCGCGTAGAGCCCGACAGGGCAGAATCTGCCCCAGCTCCCGTCGTTGCTGTTGCTGTTCGTCGGCACGGCAAGGGCGCCGGCGGAGAGGGCTGCGATGGCAATGAACTTCATGATGAAGATTAAAATGTCGTAGTGGTGTTGAGTTTGTGGATTAAATATGGTGCTAGATCTGCTTGTGGTATAGAGTTTGATATCCAAGATGCGAGAGGGATATGAAGCGGAAGATGATTCGGTATTTATACACAGAGCTGGTCCGATTTCCCCCTTCTTCGAGCAAATCACAAATCAAATTGCCCACTGAGTGTCTTTGTTCGCATCCAAGCAGACGCTTTCTCGACATCTCGTCACTGACAGTCTGCCTGCCCCCCGGATATGATGTGTCTGCCAACAGGGGGGGAGGCCTGACCAGTGGTCCGCGTCTGCGGCGACCTTGCAAATGAACACACCTGGCCGGCCTCCCTCTCCGGGTCACGGCCAAGGCTCATGCAGAAAACACATACGTCAACAAACGAAACACATTTGGGAGGTAATCTCGCCAAAAACTTGTTTAACATCAGCTCCCAAGCCCCGAGACCCCGGCCTCGCGGAAAGAATCCCGCAGCACTTCCATCTCGGGGACTGATCCTTCTATCCGGCCTCGAGTCCCGTCACAGTGACTGGAGTTCCTTGAGCGAAACAGAGCCAATCGTACTGCCGGTCCGAGCAGTACCGCGCTCCTCTGCGGGTGCATGGGGTGGCGTGTGTACATGTAGGCGATGAAAACCGGTAAGCTGCGGTTGCAAAACTCATGTGCCATCGACATTCATCGGAGCATCGGAAAGGAACGCTATACTGCTACCCACGGCTCTCAGAAGATGTGTTTCATCGCCGTGGAGGTGTTTCCTGCGGTTTCTACTCTCTTCTCGCTCAGTAGAATACATGGAGGCAACGCGTCAATGGATGGCCCAGTGGTCGAACAGTTACACAACCGCGTTATGCCGTCACGAGGGCTCAGGAACAAGCGTTGTATTCTTGCGACCACTCGATGAAAAGGCACTGGAATGGTCCAATAGACGGCATCCCCTACAATCCCCTGTGCCAGGAATGTCTCATTGTTCACGATGGAGGTAACGTTAGACATCTCCCCCACGGTCCCCGACTCCCCGTCACAAGCTCAGCTCGAAATAGTCGCAACTTGAAAACTCGCAGAGAAGTGAGAAGTCCTTAGACTCCCATGGCTTCTGCAGATGTGCCATGCAGGACTCAAGATGTTATTGCAAGTACATGTATGCAAGTGTGTCCATGTTGGCAGTACATCATACAGCCAAATCCCCTTACGCCAGCATCAATGTCACTGTAAAACCTTGGTCTCGCTCCTCTCGAGCAGCTATACGGTTTTCTGCAATATCCTTCAATCATCACGCCGGAAGCAGACGACTCTTCAACCTTGTTTGCCTCGGTTCTGAGTGGATTTCAGAGACCCGAACTGCGGGTTCCATTGCATAGATTGCGAAGACGCCTCCCGAGCTCGGCCGCATCCAGCGTGGCCAACCAGATTCTAGACAAGGACACACATTTCCCGCTCGCCGTCAGCAGCAATCGATCGTGCGATCATGCGTGATGCTCGGCTGTCCTTGGATGGCGGAAACATCTTGATATTTCCTCAGCTGCTCGACGAATCCCAGACAGGTTCAGAACATGAAGGATCGTGACGAGGCTCTCATAGGAGACCGGGAGAACATGCTTCGACCGCCTGCAGATGGCCAAGAACAGGGTTTTGTCTGATCCTCCCCGTCATGCTGCCTCAACGCGGTGCGCCTTCCGCCCGGTTGACTCGGAGAGACGCCACTGCGCTCAGCATGAAGTGGTTTCCGGCTTCATTGCGGACACACTTGCGAGAAATCTCCTGGACGCCTGCGGGCGTAGCAATGGATATCTCGTCGGTGAAGATTCGGACGCCCAGCACCACCCCCACGACGGCACAGGATTCAATGTTCCTCTCGGCGGCTTGGCGTCGTACGAGACTACGTGTTACAGCGTCAAAGACTCTACAGCTGAGTCGATGTTGAAATGGGCAGGATATTCTCTGTAGCAGATAACAGTGTTCTCGGACTTGCTATTACCAAATTAGCCCAAGTTGGGAGCAATAATCGCCGCGGGTAAAGCCTCAAGGTTCATGTCTTGATTTGACTCGCCACGTCGACCGCCTCCATATTTCGGCCTGTTATCCCATCCTCGGGCTGTGGCTGTGTCTACTTTTGACACGTTGGCATGTCACGATGCGTACCAGACTCAGGGTCCTCGTGATTCCTGATCTGAGCCTGTCTGGGCTTGAAACATGTAGGTACTCATGCTCAGCTTGGGCCTTATCCTTCGGCTCAGGAAGCAATTTTGAACTTGCGCAAGGCGGGAGCATGCGAGAAAACTCACTACATACCCGCGCACGTGTTTCGAGAAGATTGGGGAAGACCACATGGGATGAGAGTCATGACAGTTGGTGCATTGATCAATGAGCATAAACAATTGATGCGACTTTTTTTCACGGTGTCGAGACCCCAACAAGGCCAGATATTATCAGTCCTTCGAGTAACCCGCTCACCTATGCTAAAGGTTTCTTTGCTTCATCATTTCAGCCCTGTCGTTTCGGCCTTGTCATTCCTCCCCTTCCATGAGCGGACGGCCCGGCATCCAAAGACTTTGGGGCCGGAACGTATCAGACCTCATTGTCAGTATGGACAACTGAATGGCATATGCACATGGCTTGTTCTATTGTCACGCACCGAGCTCGACCTGATAGATTCTTGTGCAGAATCTCGAGTACCTTTCAATGTAAGGGGGAGGATCCCGGCATCCCAAGCTCGGTAGCCCCGATGTGTGATTTGACATTACATCCGACCTGTCAAGCTTGATAACCAGACTTCAGATCCATGCTTCGCCGATACGAGGTTTGTTTGGTGGTTCAGGTCCTCCCGAGTAATCCTGACATCTCTCCTCATCTGCAAGGTCCACCGAAGCGAAATTGATACGCGAAGAGGCATATGTACTGTATGTACTTGTGCGTCTGGAGCGGGGAGCTGGAGAGGCCGCAGGGCGATATCTGAATTCTTCGGGCTTGGTTGTATCAAGACTGTCTCTAGTGACCGACTTCCCTGTAGCATCTTTGAACCATGCCTCACGGTGACGTCCTCTGCGCCATTCCCCCAAGAGGATCTCACTCGCGATTCGACGGCCAATGAAGCTGGGTGTGATTCTGCGAGTCTGTACAAGTCGACGCATGGCGTCCATTGAATCCTTCTTGATTGACCGGTGTAAGCCACCCGATACTAAGCGGCTTCTACGAACAGCTCGGCTCCGATTCTACGGATCATCGCCATCAAGCAAAGGCCCTATTGGTGTGAGGACTCGGCAAGATGGGGAACACCGGCCGAGGCTCCGATGTTGGATGTTGATTGGGACCCTTTGGTCTCTTTGACTGGTTTCGCTCCCGGTTAGGGCCCTCGTTCATGCTCTGTCGAAGCCCGGTGAGTAGCTCTCAGCCGGCGGGTGACAAGTTTACGACAGGGATTGGCCCATTGAGCAATGACGTTGCTTCGGTCATCTTCATCATCACAAAGTCGACGCCGTCGTCGTCCTGGGGCCTCGGGCCGCCCCATTTGTCACATTCGCCGGCTTATGTTTCGCTTCCCCGGCGCTTGCGTAGCCGACGTTGCATTGCATGGCTGCGCGAATGGATAAATTCAGTTGGCGACCCCCTGGCTGCAAGAGTACCGCTGCGTGAGCTTTGGCCTGTAAGTCGGGCCTCGTGGACGACGGGGACAGCACGAATGCTGAGAGAGAGGGTACGGTACGTTCAGATGACATGAGATGTTGCGTGACCAAGAACTGGAAATTGAGGTTATGGACGCAACGAACATCGTAAGGTCACATCAACAAGTGAAAGACGTCACGATTGAGGGCCCGACATTGCCCTGAGGGCACGGGGGACACCGCCTATCTTGCCACTGTACTGTAGACTTACAGTACCTATGTGTGAAAGAATTGTGCCATTGAGTCACCAAAACCAATTTAATGCCGTAATCAATGACAGTTGATGTTGCATTCAATCTGTTTTGAAGTTGGATTCCCTAAATCAATGTTGTCTCCCGGGTGCTTGTTCTGCATGTGGGCTAGTCGCCAACTCATGACATTGATTTAACCACAAGGTTGATCCTGCTTGATTAACTCAATTGCAACTATGGCATTACCAAATGAAAACTCAGTACTTTACTAATACTAGGCGATTGCAACTCTTTTCTGATTAAGTCGATTCAAGGAAGGCCGTCGAATGATGCATCAACATAGCCGGAAGAGATTCAAGACTGCATTGCAGCGATTCATGCGGGTAGTCCTCTGGTGAGCTTGAAGATACCTGTTGCTTCAGGAACTTCAATACATCTCTCCATTGCAATGCAAGTATAATCAGGCTTTCAACATCTCCAATGTGCCGGGAAGCACCAAGAACATTGAAGACTGCACAGAGAGCAGCGGCCTCAGAGGTTCCGGCATACATTGCCGAGATTTCCGAGCCTCATATTGATCCGGTTACGTGTTTAGAATGTCCTCGTCTTTATTCAAGTATGGGCTCGGCACCAAATCGCTTTCTTCTCGCGCCAAGGATTTCGCGACGCGAATGACTGCGCGCCCAACGTCATGATATCAACGTGACGAATCCATTACCCTATTTCGGAAATGCTACCTGCTTTTAATAATTAGCTTGCAGCTCAGATTCGAGAGGAGCTGTGCTGTGCTGCGTGTACTTCGTCCAGCCATGGAGAAACGACAGCCACTGGCCTTCAGCGCGGGGATCCTTTAATGGTCACATTGCATATGCATGGGAACCATGCAATCATGGCGCTAGACTGACAAGCTGTGGTCCTTATATCCGTGGCCAGGGTCAGAAACTTGGTTTGTGCTGCCAGCCAGCATGACAAGTTCGCGTGAATGGTAAGGAGAGCTCGGCACAACGCGGCCAATGCCCGACAGGCCGACCCCGTCTTGCGCAGCTGCTCGTTTGGAGTGTTTCGCTCGGCTCTTGCAGTTGATTGTGACCGCAGAATACGCGTATACGCTTTAACACAGCTGACTGTTCTCCTGCAGTATATGCATAATCTGGGTTCATGACTTGGTGCAGATCGACATTGTATACTAGTCCGAGATATTGGCAGTCGGATCGATCCAATGAGCCTCATGGAGTACACGTAGTCCGGTAGGATTATGCACAGCAAGACTTGGACACCATCCATACGAGTCCTGCATGGGTACATGTAGCTTAGGAGTAGGTTGCGCTGCTTTCCACGGACTACATCGCCGCGAGGCGTAACAGCGAGAGTAAAACAAGGCTAATAAACACGATTCTATTCTTGGCTGCCGGTCCGCTACTGCCTGTGCCGTCGGACTTTGGTCCGGTAAAGACTTCCGCCGGAAACAGCATCCGAGATATTGCAGCCATGCAACAATTGTCAGCTCAACAAGGGTTCACGTGGCCCCATGCCGTCCTGCTGCCTCGGCATGGCGCAGACGCCGGGGCCAATAGAGAGTTTGACAACGATATTTGTGGTGAATTTCAGGGTAATGCGGGATATCCTGGGCCTTTTAGGATCGCGATGATCTCATAGACATCAGTGGCTTGACGTTTGTCCGCAACGAGCGTCATGCTCGGTCATTTCACTGGCTACAGCCGGTTATTTCATTCGGTGTTGATATATCTTTGTCAACTTTCAAGTACTTCACGAGAGACCCGTCAAGCTTCTTTGTTCTAGCGAGAGGAGTGCCCATGATTCAAATACGGTTTACCCGAATTCTCTGTCCGCCGAAGGCAACCCATTGCAAGGAAAATGTATCTCTAAATCAATTCTCCCTCGGATTGCCATTTTGAGGTGTGAGGGAACCTATGCCCGTTTTGATACTATGCTGAAGTTTTCTTCTCCATCCAAATCTTTCAATGCCAGGAACCAAACAGTTGAGGCGATCCAAGCAGGTGGAACTACCCTGGGGCTGCGTAGACGACTGAACATAATGAGCACTTTCCGCTCCTCTATTGAGCATCCGATAAATCAATAAGGCATCTTGGGAGGTAAAGCTAAATCAAGACCGAGCTGATTTTGATTTTACCGTCTAATAGGAAGGGTAGAAAGAAGGAAAGCGACTGCGTCGACCCCTTTTCATGGAGTGCGGTACCAAGGCGGACCTTCTGCGAGGATAGAGGCTTCGTTCTGTGCGAATAGCAATTTTCTTCCGATAAGCAGGCAGTTTTGTCAAAATATTGACTCTGCTACAGACGGTCTGGAGAATTGGGCTTTTAAGACTGCTACAGCTGGAATGTCTGGGATAAACGCATTGCTCATCATTGAACGAAGCCACAACACAGATATTTCCTTTGCATGGATTGAAAGAGTTGGAATCCAATCGAGAGAGGCTCCTTTGTTAGGAGGTCCCCTACAATGTTCTAGCATTTGACGATGACTGTTTCTTTTCAATGCCCACTCGTCAGGCGGTCGTCAATACACCCATCCCCAGGGAAATACCCTCGGACAGATTAATGATCCTTGCCTAATGAATGGTTCCATGACTACGTGACAGTCTCACCATGATTATTGTTGAAGAAGCATGACATGTCTGCTTTGACTCTCCAATAATGTTGTCCTTGGCCGCCGTTCCGGGTGATGGGTGATGGGCGTTGGGCTGCCAGGGCGGCAAGTGATGCCAGTCACGTACAAGCTTGTCACGAGGCGGATATCACCAGAGAACAAAGGAAGGGTCGCCATGCAAGCTGTCCTAGTATCCAAGCGGTGCAGTCGGGCCAAAAGAACACGGGTAAACTTTCTTGGCGTGTTTCAACTCAAGTGAACCGAGCTCCCTCTGATACCTCGAACCAGTGCCTCAGGGATTTAGAGTCAGCGATTCTCGTCATGGAGACGTCCAGTACCGAGTAAACAGTAGCTTGAACGATGTCATGGACACTTCAGACTGAAGCCAGACTCAACTTAGAGTGGCGTACTCCTACGTTCAGGTGACAGGGCTGTGATCGTTTTCAGACTCTTATAGTGTTGTCCGATCACGACAAGACGCGTGGCTTGGCCTTTGACGCGTAACAATTCGACAATAACAGCCCAACGGTAAACAAGCAACGCGGTGTACTGGGACAGCACGTCATGCATCACTGGGTTCCGATGGCGATATCATCTCGAAACGTGGAGACCGGTGGCCCGTGTCTGACGGCGGACGGGCTGAATCGAGGGCATACACGGCGGCCAAATGCATCGACAGCGGCTAAAGCGGCAAATCAGAGGAGTTCACGATCACGTTAATCTGGGGAGAATCACTGCGGAGGAGCCGTCGCAGGGGTTGCATTCGTCGTTATCCAGCATGGACTGATCCGTGGGTTGGCGGATGTTAGGCGCGATATTTCCTCTTTGGGTGCTCAATAGGCCCTCAATAGACAGACACTTGCATGTGCTGAAAAGAGGCCTGCAAGCGCGAAACCAGCCCCCCTTGTTTATCCTAGACGCCACGTTGAATCTGAGCAACTGTTGTTTCTTTATGAGGCAAGCTCAGCCCTTGTTGAGAATAAAAGTTTGGGTGGACTGTGGAGTTGATGGTGGACAGGAAACCGTCACCCCCAGACGGCCAACTCGGAAACTTGACGATACAAGGATGGCGCAACCGGGGTATCCTGTAAATTTCTAGGACACAAACTTCAGCGAATGACGCGAGTCCAAGATTCTCAATCATGAATTCCTGGCCCGATTGCCACGGCACGGCGCCATCTTGGCTGAGTCCGAGCTGGCGTGTAAGTTGTATTGAGGGACATGTGGCGATGGAGGCGGCCCAGCTCCAGGCTCGCGGGCACTCGTATACACTTTTGCATATCCTCCAAAGATTCCGAGTCTCTTGCCACTAGACAAAGCGCCATGGAGCCTGCTGTTGCGCTGCCGTGGTTGCTTCAGCCGACCCATCCGGCGTACATTGTGACCTCGGAGAGGGCTTATTGACAGGCGTGTCAATAGGACAAACAGCCGGTATGACACTCACGGCCTCTCTGACGATCAAGGCTTCTCGGTTCCAGCTCCAGAGCATTGGTAATGCGCTTTGATGCCAGATGATTGAAAAGGGATCTATTGTTGCCCTGCGATGGACTGCCAAAGCCTTGAAGACGCTATGTTATGGTGTCCCGTCAGATGCCAGCCTGGACTCTTATCTGACGATAGCTTCAAACATTATCTTGGTCGAACAGATGTACATCCTGCTTCTCTACCCCTGATTCATCTATAACAACTTTCTTGCATTCACGCCTCGACCACGCAGTATGAGGTTCGCAGCCATCGTGACGGCGATGCTGTCGGCCACAGCCATGCCCGCTCCACACGGCCAGCTCGGTTCTTCTTGTGCACAAAACGACCTTGCATGCTTCAAAGTCAGAAGGGCGGTCGAGACTTTTAAAGAAATGGTTCACTCATCAAGGATGCTGAGGGCTCGCAACCCCGAAAGCGCATACAGCAACGCCGGCAGCATGCCCCTAGCAGCCAAGCGAGGCGTGAGCAAACTGGCCAATGTCCTGGCTCTCGCAGCAAGGAGCCCGGAGAGATATATCGAAACACTTGGACTCGACATGGACACGACATCGGAGCCGGAATCAGCGAGCGAGAAGGTGAAGCGCGACCCAAAACCGGAGCCGTGGTGCCGATTCAGAGGCTTCTATTGCTTCAGACGAAAGAGAGACTTGTTGGCCGCGAGCGAAGCACAAGTAGACGGCGACTTGAAGAAGCGCAAGGCCTTGCCGGAGGCGTGGTGCGATGGACGGGGCCACTTTTGCAGGAAGGTCAAGCGTGCGGCCGATGCGGTCCTTGAGGCTCTCGGGCTCGACGAGGAGCTCGGCTCGTCGAAACCACCAGACAAACGCCATCCGACCTGCAGACAACCTGGCGCGCCTTGCTGGAAGTCCGCGAGAGACTTGGATGCCATCCGCGCCGTGGCCCGGCAAGTGTCGTCTTCCATGGAGCAGGCAGAGTGATTGCGACGACGAGACGACGAGACGACGAGACGACGAGACGACGACCCTGTACTCTTTTTGGCTTCAACGCGTTCCTTTCGATACCTTTTTCAACTGTCATTATCTATACTTGTACTTATCTTTCTTTCCAAAGCCCTTTTTGAAGGCAACGAACGCCCTGGCCATGATGCCCTCGAGACACGGCGCAACGGACTGGAAACGAGCAAAACGCATACAACGGCCGCAGACGAATGATAATGAGCGGCTTTACTTCAATTCGAACTTGACCGACAAGATCGGCAAACCTTTTGGACATGTGGGCGAGCATCGAGACGATGGGCACGCCCTTGTACTTTGCACATTGACGCACGTTCTCCAAAACTCGACGCCAAATTGGGCCCGGAAGGGGAGGCGAGGAAACGGTGGTGAGGGTGGACGGACCGTGTATACTGTAAAGTATGTAATTGACATACTTGGAAACGAAAATGACGCGTGTGATAACAGAGCAACGCAGCTTCATGTGTGGACCTGAGAGTGATGGGCGTGAATGGGATGTTGTGATGCGCGCAAGTACGTGTTCATTTTCGCATCCAGGGTAGCGACTTTACGCTTCGGTCATGGTAATGGCTACGAATCAGACATCAGCACGACATTCGCAAGCCGTCATGTACGCTCAATCATTGCGATCCTCCTCACGTCGGCACGAGGCCCGAGGAGCACCGCACCCAAGATTGCTCGCTGAAAGAAACTTCATCCCTCTCCGTCCTGAGCCCCCGCGAAAAGTCGCGTGCCCGGCCGTCGTGGGCGCATGCGACGCCCTCCCGAAGAAAGACGTGCGCGCCTCAGGCCGATACTGGACGTTGGGGGGCGTGGACGTTGAATTTGCGTTGTTCAATTTGGATGAAGAAGGAGAAAAGAGAAGAGAAGAAATCCGGGAGCAAGAAAATTTCTATACTCGGACAGTCTCGCAAGTGGGGCCGTCGTTGCCTTGGTGCCTTGGAACGACGCGGCCAGAGAGGGTACGTATTTTTCTTGGCCCGCTTGACTCCACTCGACTTCCCTTTTAGGTCGGCTCAGGGTCTTGGGCTTTTCGAGGTACAAGATTGAGTTACTTGTCGATGAAGGATGCTCTTGTCATGCGACAGCAGCTCGTCATAAATGCAAGGGATGTCATTGGGTATCATCTTGGGCCTCTCATGTGGTCAAGTCTTGGAAACGAATCCCGTAACTTGGTTTCAACATACACTATAAGAACCTGATTTGCCCGGCTCGAGTCAAAGTCACGACATGTCCATGTTGCCTGCGTTTGGTCAAGGGCGAGGCAGCTCCTTCCTTCGCTCTTTCACTACGTCTGCGCATCTTGACTCGATAACTTTGATTCCTCTCAAACCCCAACCTCGAGTCTTTTCGACGTCGACCCTTTCTTCATTCAAGAAGCATCTGCAAGTCTACCAGCTCGTTTCGCCCTTCGCCTTCCGCCGCATCGTTGTAATGACTTCAGTGGACGCTGCTTCGATTTCCAGGCGGCCAAACCGGTGCGTCTCCAGGTCAGATTCGGCCGCAGTCTGCTAGAGCCCGATACAAACAAATTCAATCCTCATCTCAATTCTATTGTGGCATGTTTAGCCCGGACCTCGCGCTTGACCGTCTGCTGATTCGATCAAAGCCTCGACCCATGGCATTCAGGGCCTCACGTCCCTGACGCAATCGCTCCTCGTTCCGTCTGTCGCCCGCCTAACGACGGCCCAATATCGTTTTCGAAGCTGCGCCACGAGATCCGAATCCAGCAATGTGAATAAGCCGACACCGGGTCGCCAGATTCACCGCTGGCGGCCCCCCAACGCAACCCGCGCGTCTCTTTTTGAGTTAGCGAGCAGCCAAGTGTGGCGATGCTTCTAGGCAACCCCACACATCGACCCCATGACGCACCCTGTTGTCGGCCGCCTCAGCCGGTTGTTCCATTACGCCGTCGACATTTGCGACGCCAGCAGGCCATCTGCGTCCTTACAACCAGCTCCAACTTCGGCTCCGTCGCCAGGAAGTTTGGCATCTTTCATCCTCCAAACAGCCCAGATTGTCTGATCAGTGGGTCAAGCAGAGCCGAGCGTTGGCGCGGATAACGTCGCGCTTTTCACCCGTCCCGGCTTGAGAGCAATTGACTCAACGTCCATTTGGCGCTTTCAGCAGCCATGGCAGGTCTTTCGGCAAAGATGGAGAAGCTGAATCCCTTCTCCAGCTCTGTAGGGGAGGAAGACGACGACTACGGCGAGGAATTTGCCTTTGATAGCGTGGGTGGAGGTGGGCGGTCGAATCGTCGACATGAAGAAGACGAAGAGCCTCTACGAGTTAGTCTGGCACTACAAAACTTTCTCGTCAAGCATGGCATATTGTCTGAAGACGATGTTGGTTCCGACGAGGGCACGCAAAGCAAGAAACTCATGGAAATGCTCGGCGAAACCCCCTTCGCTGTGCCGCAACGCCTTACGGATCGTTCCCACCCATTGCCGGAATACTTCATCAGCTCCAGCCACAACACCTATCTGATGGCGCATCAGCTCTACGGCGCTTCGTCCGCAAAGGCATATGAAACGGCCCTCAGAATGGGATCAAGATGCGTCGAGATTGACGCTTGGGATAATCCTAATGACCCGGAAGAACCCAAAGTCACTCACGGGTACACGCTCGTGTCGCACATACCCTTTCGTGCCGTCTGCGAGACGATTCGTGCCGTCTTTGATGAGGAGATTGACTTGGCCACTCGCGATGCATCGTATCCAGTTGCGCCCATCATGCTATCTCTGGAAAACCATTGCGGGCCTCAGGGACAGTTGCGGCTGGTTCACATCATGGAAGAAGTGCTTGGAGACCGACTCCTTAGCAAGGCAGTCCGTAAGGCAGGACATGATGAGCAAGAGGGCTCAGGCGATCACGTCACCTTGGCGGAACTGGGCCCTCACGTTACCGTCATTGTGGAATACTACTTTCCAGACCAAGCCAGTATCAGCGACTCGAGTGCCGAGACTTGTAGCAGTTCCGATGAATCCGGCGCAGCCAAAGGTGAAGACGACGGCGAGAGGCTAGACCGAGCAGTTGCCTGTAGCATCATTACTCCAGAGCTCGCCGCGCTTGGCATCTACGCACAGTCAGTGAAGCCGGTGGACAACTCGTGGTACGACCCGGGAGAACTGATCAACGGCCCGCATCATCATCTCATCAACGTATCGGAGTCTGGGCTTTCCAAACACCTTCCCGAACATGCCGCAGCCATTGCAAGACACAATTCTCATCACCTGATGCGCGTCTACCCCAAAGGCACTCGCATCTCGTCGTCAAATCTCAAGCCTGTCGAGTTCTGGGGTATTGGCGCCCAAATCTGCGCCCTCAACTGGCAATCCTTTGGAACGAGTAACCAACTCAACGATGCGCTCTTCAACGGCTCGGACGGCTATGTCCTCAAGCCAGCTGCTCTCCGGGCGGGCGGCGATGGCAGTCTTGAAACGGGTCGCATGAAGAAGCTTTGCCTTCACGTTGCCGGCGCCACGGGCATTCCCATTGGCACGGACAGAGAAGAGGACTCCATCAAGCCATATCTGACGTGCAATCTATACAGCCCCTGCCGCATCGAAGGCGACACAAACAAGCGCAAGACGTCGCCATATAAGCATCATCGCCTGGGCATTTTGCATCGGGGTGACAATCCGCCAGTGATTGATCCGGTCTGGGACGAGACGCTTGAGTGGGTCTACGAGGACAATGAACTCGTCTTTCTACGCATGCTCATCAAGAGCGACGACGCGTGGGCAAGGAACCCTAAGCTTGCGGCGGCGGCAGTGAGGCTGGACTACGCGAACCCGGGCTGGGTCTTTGTCAATATGCTAGACATGAAGGGCGGCGAGACGGGTTGCACGGTGCTGCTCAAGTTTGCCATTGAGGATGCGTGACGAGAGCAAGTGTCCGCTTATCGTGGCGAGAGCATGTCAAGCGAATACTTGCTCTCGGCATGTCATTTGCTCAACGAGCTTTCGTGCCGCGGCTTGGCCTATAGCTCATCACTCAATCGCAACCATAGACAAGCTCCAACAACATAGACATAACGGTTCATTCAAGACTATCGTAACAGAGTCTCTGCGCAGTCAATTTGAGTCCCTCGTCCCAGGTTCGGTCTACTGCCGTGCCAGTCGTCTAGCCATTCGCTTCCCCTGTCTCGCGCGCCGGCCAACGGGCCATATCGAAACGACGCTAGGCCCTACCAGCCAGCGGCGCGAAGCCGTCCTTTGGTCGACGCCACGTGCCTGTCGCGGGCTGGCAGCTGTCTCTCTTGTGCCTTGCATCATACTTGACGAGGTGCAGTGCGCAACACTCGCCTGGGGCCCGTCGCCATGACGGATTTCGCGCGCTCGTCGAGGGCGACTTGCACCGCGGCCGTGGACACGGCGGAAGGCACCTACAACAGCAGCTCCCGCCGGCATGCCAGTCAGTCGGTCCCCTTGGCCGCCAGATGAGGTCATGTCGCTCCTCGGAGAGGCACAGCACCGCGCGGAGCAGGCCTGCTGTAGCTAGGTGAGACTTTTTTTTTGGGTGGACGGGCCGACGGGGGCGATCAACGACGCACGACGCAGCGCCGTGAAAAAGCTGCACGCGGGCGCAAGTCGGAAATCTGCCATCGCTGTGCGCTCGGGACATGGCGAGGTGCGGTCACGACGGCCCGATCTACGCGGCCCGGCGGGTTAAGCTGCATCTCGAGCAGAAGGAAGAACGGAGAATGAAATTGAGAAGCCGCCGCGCCGGTCGCGGAACAGACGGGGTCGGAGGAGCGCCTGTGACGTTGAAACAAGATTCGCCCTCGGCGCACGACATGTTCCGGGCGCACGCGTGCGGACGTTTTTTTTCTGAGACGCCTCGCCGCGCCGCGTCACAAGTGACGAAGATGTGCGACATGCCGACGGCGCAGGGAGGAGCCCTGCCTCGGGGTGCCTGCAACCGGGGCTGCCTGCGAATGCCGGAGCGAGGGCGGCCGGGGCAAGCATGCCGCCCGGCCGGCGCGGTGGACGTCTCTTGCTCTCGTCTCTTCGCTGGTATTCATCTGATTTTCCTCCCATGCGAACGACGTTTTGACGTCCGTTCTGAGGCCTTGGCCGGTAAGACATGTCCCCGGTGAGGAGTGCTCACCGTGACAATAAGATGGCGTCACGCTCATATCAACGGCCCGCGAGACGACGCAGCGGCCAAAGGGCCGGGCGAAGCGATTTGTGTTGATCACGCTGCGGTCATACAGAAAAAAAGAAAGAAAAAGGCCATCAACGGCAAAACCGCCAGACTGGGCGTTCCCTGAAGCCGAAACACTGCACTTGGTAGATCGCATCGGTATATCCGCCTACAGGGCAGATATTCCCGACTTGCTGGCTAGGCTGGGCGCTTCTGCTTACGCTTCGGCCCCCTTGGTCTCTGGCGGCCAATGCTGCTCGTGTCAAAAGACCAAACATCACGGGCCTAGAGGACGCGTCTGCCTGCGGTGATCGTCTTGATCGCCGCGCCGATCCCGGAACATCACGTCGGACCAGACACAAAGACAGCGGTTGAAGTGGTACTGGCGGCACAGGCGGCAATGACGGGGAGATGGGGGAGAAGGGGGCCATGGGAGAAAAGCTCGACGCTCAGCGCGCTCAACAAATGGCGTCCTCGAGTCTCGCCGTGATGGAGCATGGCTGGGACCGGAAACTGCTTTTGGATCGACGCGCGCGAGCATCTGCCGCCCCCTCATCCCCCTCAAATGGCACACTGGCTGATTGGGCACCCTTGATCGAGGGCGTACAGTCTCCTGCCCCCCAGTTACCGAGCTCTCGAGACGATGTGACGGCCAGTGGTACAGTACGTGAGTTACTGTCATGCCGGGCGTCGACCTACTGTAACTGAGGAGATCTCATGTAGATGAACATGTCCGTGGCCGTGCACCTCTGGCGAGCCGTGTAGTCGTGACATGCCCGAGCTTCTCCTTCTCCCGAGATTCCTTAGCTGTCGCAAGTCATGTGTGGACGCACCGCACATCGTCGGCCACTGTGCGAGCGCGTTGTGAGCGCCTTGTATGCTTGTTGGGACAGTGGCATGTCTGTCGTCTCCCCATATTGCGCGTGAGTGTGCACTCGCTCCATATGCCGATCGCTCCTCTGCGTGTCACTACTGCACGCCTTTCTCCGGGCCAGAAACTGTCGGTGAGGCCTAGAGAGCTCGTACTTGTTTCAACGTGAGATGGCCACGAGTGGGCGGCCAAGAAGAGTCCAAGAACAGTGTCCGCGAAGCTTTTCGACACCGTCGCGACCACTCGCAAGCCCGTCAGACATCCGTGGCCATCGTCATGGTTGGACAAGTGCTTTGAGACAAAAGCCTGAAGAGCTCTCAGGATTTGCAGGGCAGGGCAGGGCGTGTCGAAGCAAACCCAAGGCGAACATGAGACGTCGTCTCCCCTTGCCCCTTACAAGTCAAGGCCCAGTGGCCTCTACGCAACAGGGCTCAAGTCGGAGGTTGTAGCCGCTGCATGCAGCCTTGGCTACCAGATATGGCACGGTCCGTCGCGTCAGGACTTCTCAAACCAAGTTGCGAGACTGCGCACACGACATAAACCCATCCTTGCAGACAAGTTTATCGGGTGGGCAAGGATATAGAACACGGTTACGTACGGAGTCAGATGAGCAACCCCCGCGTCTGGTGCGCGGGCTCGAGGAAGATTCCGTCCTGCAGTGACACGTCCTGCGCCGTACGACTGTGACGGATGCCAGGAGAGACGACGTTCCGGTCTGCAAATTCTGAGCGAGGGAAGGGCTGGCCGACCGACAGCCAAGACCGACTCTGGTGTTACGAGGCGGATCGTGGTATGGTCATCAAGAGTAGGAGCTGAAGTGCAAGTATCAGGAGAGCTCGGCGAAAACGGGCTGCTCTCGAAGTTTCCGCGTTCTGTGCCGGCCGCATCAAGACCAACCATTCGAGCCAGGGGTGAAAGGGGTTAAAGCCGACTCCAATCCATTTTTCATGTACTACTTCCGAATCATGCCAATGCTCGGGAACTTTGTGTGCATACCCAAGAGTGGAAACAGGCGCTCGGAGAATCCTAGTGTGGTCAGAGTCGGGGTTGCGTAGCTCGATAAGAGAGCGATACCAGGTGAGGACAGGATCGTCACGGGCCGTCTAGAAGACCAATAGAAGGCGGCGCAGAGGAATCCTGCGGGACACCGGCCCTGTGGTACCAAGGGCAGAAACGCCGCAACCTGGTCGCCAGGCGAAGAGGCGAGGGTGCGTTGACGAATAAGTACAGGGCAGGTTTCCGAGGCCGAGGCGAACATGGGACCCGGAGCTGAGGTATTTAGATGCCTTGGCAAGCGTCAAGAGAAGTGCCTTTGGTCCTACGCGGTGCCATCGAGGCAAGCCGGCATGGCAAAGAGGTCGACTGTTTTGCTTGCATGAACCCGCCGAGGACTGCATCGATGCCGCCTCGGGCAGAATGCGGAGTAATTCACGTACGGGGTCCAATTCGAGTGCTCTGTGCGTACGCGGACGCATGCATCCCCGCCCGCCCCATGCGGCCCGTGTACTGTATTCAAGGTCGCCCAGTCGGTTGTAAGGAGGAAACCCGGTGGATGTTTGATATGCGAGATGGGATGGCACGGGTCCGTCGCTCGTGTGACAAAGCCATCTACTCTAGCTTGTTGCGATGTGAAGTCGTGAGCGTACTGTATGTTGCTCGCAAGGGGTAAGAGAGGACCAATGCGGCATGCCTACCAAGCAGGAGCCATGCCAAGGCAAGAGACACGCGATGAGTGTTGAATGCCGCGGGTTCACCGGCCCAAGTCGTGCCCATGCTTTGGCACATCGTCCTGGCGAGGCCGGAGTCCGAAGCGAGGGCACGTTGCACATTGTGCGGCGTCGGGGCTGATGGATGCCTGAGGAACCAACTCGTCCACGTCGCAGCAGACGAGACGGATGCGAGTTTGATGCAATTCGCCCGGCCTAGCGTGCGACGGGACGAGCTGCGACGGTGAGCATGTGCGTACTGTGCGTGGATAGCTGATTTTCGTCAATGGCAGTTGCAGGCGTCGGCAGCGGCATCTTGGGCGGATCTGCTTGGTTGGTCGGCCGATTGATCGACTGTTTCGGGGCCGTCACCCGCCAGGAGACGGTCTGAATACCGTAAGCCCGTTGAGCGCCGCGTGGCGTAGAAGGGGAAACCATGACATCAGGCTGTGGGGAACCGCATGGAGAAGGCAATCAGAAGTCGCATGGGGGGAGGCAGGTGCCTTGCAAAAAAAATAATTTGGCGCCGGCTCTCACCCAAACGCTGTGACTTACCTAAGGTACTTACCTTAGGTACCTAGGTACTGTACTGTACTTCGTACTGTACGTAGGTAGCGGTTGGTGAGAGGGGGGCGTCATGTTTTCTGTAAGTCGCATGGGAGGGTCCCCTGTCGAACGACGTTTTTGTGGGTTTCCTCACCATCTACTGTACAGTACAGTATGTTGTCCGTGAGACACAATCGTCGGGCTCAACCCCAAGAAATGCCCAAGCCTTGTCAATCTCGAGTCGACGGGAAGTTGCAATGTTTTTTGAATCGCGATTTGACGTCAAGACGGCGCAACATCTGGTCGTACACTGGCCTCGAGCAAGAGTGTACGTGAACCACCATGACGGGCCGGTCGGAGCCAAAGTTTGCCGACAGGACCCAATCTCATTCAATGTAATCACGACATTCTTGCAAAGGGCCATCCTGGTTCAATCGGTCCAGTGGCAATGTGGTGTAGATGACGCCATGGTGGTCTTGCGTCCAAGAGCCTTGGACGATTCCGGCAGATGAATCTGTTTGGATACTCGCGCCTCTCGAGCATGGGACGAAGCCGGCGAGGCGGACATGGAACTCTGCACAGTGCTGTATCCCGAGTGTTGCAGTCGGTGCGAGTCCGGAGCCAACTGACCGATGGAGAAGCGAGGAGGATCGAATAAGATTGGAAGCTGCAACGAGCGGACGCGAAGGTGCTTGGCGCGCGGGTCAGTGGAGGTGAAAGAGGATAGTGGATGCCCACATTTTCTACAAACAGCAGTCAAATTTCCCATGTGAACAATCGCGGACCGTCGCGGAGTTTTTTTGGGGCGAGCCAAGAAATCCAAAATCCACCTAGTCATTGTTGGGGGGCCTTGGTGCTTGCACAGAGTCTACAGTGCACATTCGCCCTCAGACGGTGCCGTCCAGGGGCCAGGTACCTACTTGTAGTCGCGGACGTGCGGCTTTCTAGACGTCCCCAGCGGTCGGGAGTGCCAGGACGGCCTTGGACTGGGCCGTGGACCAGTCGCCTGCTCCCAAAGCAGCGTCTAGGGGCAAGCTACTAGCAAAGTTTCGGTACCTAGGTACCTTTTTCTCCGGAAGCATGGCGCCCGGGAGGAACAGGCGACATGAGGGAAAATAGGGGATCAGCGCCGGTGACGCCATTGGCGGCGCTAGCATCTCGCAGGTGCCGCCTTGTGTCCCTTGATCGGCGCAGCTCATTGTACCTGTCAACCCAAACCTGGTGCAAGGGAACCTTGCCAGCAACATGCAGCTAGTTGCCCCGGTCTGATGCTGGCACCGGCAGGCAAGGCATGGATCATCTGCTGAGGACTTGCCTAGAATGGTGAATGGATCTACAGTATGGGCAATGTCTGGTGGTTTCGGAGGCCGCTGGCCACCTTCTCTACTTCTACACCACGGTAACAGTAGGCGCCTGCAAGACTAGAAGACTCATCGCAGGACAGCCACGCCCGATACGGCCGGGTGAGTCGCCAACAAGCGGCTCCCCGGGCTGCCTAGGATTTGTGTCTGGCCGAGGCATGGCGTCATGCTGTACCGGCGGCTTGCGGAACCCACGCAGTGGAGAGCGATGAGATGAAGAAGGACGGAAACACGAAGACGGCGGGAATCTGCCGCGGTGGGGATGGACACCTGTAGGAAATGCGCCAAATCCTGACTTTACAGCGCAATTGGCAGAAGTACTCTGCCAACAAAGGACCACGAGAGCACAGGCACCGTCGCCAGAGAGCGAGCGGCAAGACGCAACAATTTACGGCCCGTCGGCCGTGGCAGCAGCAAGCGCATGGCGCAGGGCCATCTTGTCACGTACATACGTGATAATTGAGATGCTCATGAGCCATGGGCTGCAGCATACGTCCCTGTTTTAATGATGGAAATCAGGCCCTGGACCCCTCGCATTTGGGCATCTTTCCCAGCCAACTGGTTGCGCGCACGACTTGGAGGGGGGGATGATGCATCCACGAGGGCAGCGAGCTGGTATTACAGGTAGGTACCGACACCTGGGCAACTTATAACACAGGCCGACAGCGCTGTCGTGCCCAACCTCCAGCCGTCGTCGTATCCGGGCCAAAACGAAGCTCTTGGGGGATCGGATGCCGTCATGAACAACGGCAAGAGGACAAACAGCATCTCGCCGCGTCGCCCTCGTTGGCATCACGGAGGCCGTTTCCGCGAGAGCCTTGATGGCCTCGGGCATATCGAGTACTCGTGCACCCCGTGTCCGTACATTGAATGGGCTGCTCGCTTTCCCGCATGCCCGCCCTGCTGTCGAGCCGCGGCTTTCCGCATTCTACCATCCATTCCGTCATTTGTTGGATTCGTGGCCGTTGCAGCAGCAGCAGCAGCCAGACTGGCAATGTCACTGGCTAAGGCTTCGGCTCCCGCCATGGCATAGTTGACTTTCTCACCTCTCTCTCTTGGCGCCCCTGGTCATCACGAGGGCCATGGACGCAGCATGGTAACTGACCGTCTGTCGTAAGCTTGGACGATGAAGATGGTGGTTGTCGGTGGTGGTGGTGGCACGGCGTGGCGCGCTTTGGACCAAGACTCCGTGTCCATTTGGAGGCCCCTCGTAGGGATGGATGTACTGCACAGTGCTGTGTGTGAGTTGATCTCCGGCGCTTGACCCCCGTCTGCCCCTTTTCTTTCACTTGTGCCGCCACGCGCCCGTAAAAAAACCCCCCCACCCTCTCAGCACCAGTCTGATAGAATTGTACTATAGGCGAGAGGGGGGGGGCGTTTTTTTTTCCGACCACTAGGTCGCCTAGGTCGCTGACTCCGAGTCTGCAGTGAGGGGCAGTCGGTTGCAGATCAAACTCACAAAGTCACTTGTCTCCCGGCCATCTGACATGAGCCTGGAGATTGCCATCACGCTGCACATGGGTACAGAGTACCACAAGGTACAATACTGCAAGAGAATGATTGCCACTTGCAGCATGCCTTGTGCTGTGCGGCATGTACAGAACATGTACGTCGACCCCGTGGTCAGACGATACACGGGCGGCCTGGGATTGGCGGTCGGCAAAGGGCAACGATTGGGCCCCAATTCCTCAATGTCCATCTTTCCCACGTCGCCATTTCGCACTCGTTCCTCGACCAACTTATTGACGGGCCGGCGCGTCGAGTCGAGCTCCTTGTTCTCGTTTTTGCATGCCAGTTGCCCGCCCTCACACTCCCGCACTGCCCCACACCCCTTCGCTTCCGTCATAGGTCGGCTCGGCACCTCACCAATACAGGAGCTGCACCCGCCGTACTGTACTGTACGTGCCCGTCGAGGCAGCCTGCAGTTCGGTCCTGTACCGTGAACGCCCGTTTCCGTCCACGGGTACCTATCTTGCCGCACTGTGCCGCAGAGCCCTGTACGGTACAGCGCTGTACCTGGCAGCACCTTGTCGTCACGCTGCCACACCCCCCATCGTTTCTTCCTCTCTCTCCATGTCCCTTTCTTCCTTCCATTTGTAACCCAGCCATCCGCCATCCAATCCCCTTGCCCCATGCCTGACCTACCACCTACCACTACGTACGGCAATACCTGCCTGCCATGCTCCTTCTCTTTGATCCTCGCCCATCGCATCCCTCTATTCTCTAGTCTCGAAAATTTGTCCTGACTGCTTGCTTTTTCTGGCGCCTCGCCTTTCTTCTTTTTATTTTTTCCCCCCATTTCCCCCGATAATCCTTACCGTCTATCTATCTACCCGAGCTTGACCCTCAACCCTGCTCGGCCACTGCGGTACTCGCTGCTCTGTTTTCGTCTGGCTGGACGGACTTGGGGCTTCCCCATTCTTTCCCACCCCCCCGAACCGCTTCACCTCTGCAGCCGCCCCTGCCAACTAGCACACACACTCACGCCTCGTCATCGTGGGGTGATCGTGACGACGGGACTCTGCTCCCTCGGCACCTCCACCAAAGGTATCCTGGCCCGCCCCGTCCTGTCACTGTCCCGACTTGGGTACCTGACCGGCCCATCTGTGAGGTGACGGAGCATCTCGGGGACCCTTTTTTTTAATACGTTTGCCGACCTCTGCCTCTCCCATTCGAGTTAATCTTCCGTCTCCACCGTGGCCGCCTCGCATTTTGCACTCCCACGACTCCGCTCCTCTATTCCTCATTTCTTTCCATCTCACCATCTACTTGGCCGCCCGTTCTTCCTTTCTAGTACATCTGTCACCTACCGTTTACCGCGACCGTTGTTTGCCGCCCTCCTACGCACCATACTCGCGTCAGCCTGTCTCGTCGTCACGTTCGCGTCGAGCGGCCTCCATCATGTCGGACGATAACGATGCTCGGTCTGTCGGCTCCAACGCAAACGGAAGCACAATGGCGCGCTCCGACTCATCGGTGTCCACGACTCCCTCGGACAGCAACGACCCCGTTCTCCATCACCCAGTCCCCGTGCGACCACCACTACATACCCGCAAGAGTAGCGGCCCTCTGGTTGTGCCCCGTGACAGCTCGGCAGTCGGCCCACACGATCCTCACTTTGGTCCAGACGACGTCAGAGCCATGAGTCCCCGGAGAACGAGCGAAGACATTGACAAGATGGGAAAGGAGGCCAGAGAAGAGCTCCATAGGTGAGATTGCCAAACATGCGCGCAAAATGTCGGCGTCGCGCTTACTGACGCGCCTTTGCATCAGACACGCAAAAGCATTGCAAGAGTCTTTGATCACAATATTCAATCGTATCGAAGCTGTTCGCGAGGAGCACGACAAACTCGACAATAACAACAAGTTTCTCCAAAAGTACATTGGTGATCTCATGAGCACCAGCAAAATCACTGCGTCTGGAAGTCGCGGACGCAAATAACGAAATTTGAGCCATTCTGCCATTTCAAAATCGGCCAGAACGAAACCACCAATGGCTTCATAGCATTATTTATCCCTTGATGCCTCGCTCGGCACATGATGGCCATGAGCCTCCGGGATACTTACACATACTTTTAAGGGGCTCGCTTTACCCGGTCTGCGACAGGGCTATTGCAGATGGACAACCTCGGCCGGGTGACAGTACTCCGCCACAATGCTTTAGATTGAAAGGCCAGCGGATCAAGCAACGCGGTACTTTCTTTGCAATTCGATGCAGAACGACCTATGATACCCAACGCGATATCTCGCACCATGCAGTTCTTTTCTCAGGCTCTGCCCGCCATCGGTGGGGCTTGAATGTCAGGGCGTGTCAAAATGGTATTTTGATAATGAGCCATCCGCACATCTTCTGCTAGCCGCTTGCGTTCGACGGCATGTCACCGGGGATTCAAAATGCCCCCTGTTGCATGCAGCTCAGTCGCAGAACGACACTGTCATCACCGGGGCTCGCAATGGTTCTCTTTTTCCTGCCCTGTATCCCGCAAGCGTCAAGCGACTCTCGGGGCAGCTATCCACTCGCCATCGTATTCACACTCATCGGCGACGTCACACGTCGATGCAAGCATTGTTTCAGGCGTTTGGTTTTACCGAGCGGTCACTGATTCAGCACCTTTTTGTTAATTTTGCGAAAAGGGGTCCCGTTGGCCTTGTTCGTTTTGCTGGATATATTACGCGACCATAAACAAAGTAGACTTCGAGTCGAAGAGGCATGTATTCATATGGGTGGTTGGTTGGAGGGAACGTGCACGGTCACGGCAGCTCTCAACGCGCATGGGTTTCTCGACGCCAGCAGTTAAATACAAATGGTCAAGACATTCGAGACATTCGACAGACTTGGAGTTGATCTAGTCGTGTTGATGGGTCAGGGCAAGTCGCAATGTGACGGCGGACATGGGCGACGGCGACGGCCCTCGACGACGGACGAGATGGCCAAGCTCTTGAGGCTAGCTTGTTGCAAACTCGTCTGGCTCTGCTTCAACGGTTTGGAATCTTGTTTGCTTTGAGACAGAGGTGCGTGCCCATGGCGGCGGCTGATGAGGCTATGGCAACTGCCTGCCAACAATCAGGGTGTCGCGGATGGCCCTTGAGACTTCCTTTTTGGAAAAGAATCAGGCCATCAAGATGAATAGTTGCCATGTGGCATGCAGCGCTCCGACCCCGATCCACGAACACCCCTACACCGTCTAATCCGGGGAAGACGCTGCCAGGCCGTCCGGGTCGGGGCAGCGGCCTGACTGTGTATGCGGGACGGCGCCAGAGGCGAGGCGAGGCGAACGAGAGGGCAATAAAAGCAGGCATGAGGTCATGCAGGACATGCGGCAGGGTCGGCGCGCTGCCGGCCAAGGAAGCCGCGGCCTCCTTTCATCCACCAAGAACCAAAATGGCAAGCGTGAATGGCAGACGGCGCCAATGGCGGGAAGGCGGGCCTGAGAGGCGGCGCAAGGGCGAGCGAAGTGCAGAGTCGACTATGACGCAAGCAGAGGGAAAGGGGTGCATGAAGCCATGGCCAAAGCATCGAGGCAAGGCGTCGTCCAGTGTCTCAGGAGCAGACGCCGAAACTTGGCGTTCGCGCATTTGTGAGAATCCTATGGGCGCGCCATGGGGCTCTTTGGGGAGGGAACATTTGCCGTGCCTACATTGCGCTGCTTGTCGGCGACGAATCAATCGAAGCGTCAATTGCTGTATAGCCTTGAAATCTCCCCCCTGGCCACGCAAGCCCAATCGCACGTGGGATCCTAGATGCCATGTACGTGCATGCTTCCACATCGGCACCTCCAACGCGTCGGGACTCGATGGTTCCCGGAGCAAGACGGCGAGCAGGGGGGGCTGAATGGCACGCCCGATTGTACCGTAGCACAAGATCTCTCCCCCTCCCGTCGTCTTTGATTCCGCAACAGGGAGGGCTTGAATTAATTTATTCCGTCTACCCTTTTCGTTCGACTCCTTGGCAGGAGAATGAAGCTACATCTACATAGATGCCCCCATTCCCTCGTTGCGCCTTTCCTTGCTGCATGCTCGGTCATTTCCTCCCGCTCGCTTGGGGCGCAAAGAGACTGTCGCGGCGCGCGGTCCTAGACATTTCCCTTGATGTTTTTATTCCCCTGTTATCCCTTGTTTTCCGGGCCCGGTGGTGGGTTCTCGCAACAAGAAGCCCGGATGCCGCTCAAGGTATGGCGGTTGGACGGGTGCGGCAAGAGGCGGCGTGGAGAGGAGTGGCTTGTCGGCGCTGTGCTGCCCTGAAAAGGTCGCGGGCGCGGACAGGACACGACGTTGCTTCTCGACGGGCATTCACCACCACCTTGCTCGGTCATCCAGCATGCGCAGGGCGATGGCGGCGTCGAGCGTCGACTCGCCGGGAGCTCACGCCACGATCCTCGCCTCGCGCCCTGGCCATGCCTCGCTCGCCAGCACCAGCGGCCCGCCCGCCGGCCCGCTCGCGTCCAGGCTCACAGTCACGCCCCTGCGCTCCTTGACGACGCGCACCACCTCGCCCAGGTTCCGCCAGTCCACCTCGCTGGGCCGCGTGCCCTCGCCGGACTGCTGCTGCTGCTGCTGAGGCTGCGATTGCGACTGCGGCTGCGACTGAGTCCGAGACTGAGTCTGCGGTTGCGCTTGCTCCTCAATCACCTCGCGAATCTCGACCACCGGCAGCGGCAGCCACCCTTCGCGCTGTGGAATCACAATGAGCGGGATCGCGGCTTCCGTCTCGGCGCTCGACGAAGCCGCCGTGTCTGGCGAGGACCCGGGGATCACGAACCGGCCCTTGCGCCGTCCGCCCAGGATCCACGTGTCCGCCGGCGCTGTCACCTCGTACACAAACTCCTGCGCCTCCCGCTGTGCCGTCTCCGTGTCCCAGATCCGCGTCCACCGCAGGTGCAGCGTCGCCGGTATCATTTGGTTTACGCAGACAGTCGCCGCTCCCTCGTCGCCGCCGCCGCCCGTCCTCGTCGAGCCGGACGGTTCAGGAGTGTGTAGCCGCAAATCGGCCGTGTGAACGACGGAAAGCGACGGAATGTCGACGGGAATCATGATTGACGACGGTTCAGTAGGCGCGTCGCGACTCAGCTTGATGCGCGGGTGCTTCTTGATCCAGCTTCGGAGTGCCTCGCCCAGTCTCATCGCTGCATCCTCATCTGTGCCAGGCACGGACCCGATACCCTCGAACCGCGCTTCCCAGGCGACACCATCCATGACTGCCGTCGACATCTCGCCAAGGAGTGCCGCGCGCTCCAGGTCATGTCCTTCGAGGCCCCGTCTCAGCTCCATCAGGGCCTGCTCCACTGCCAAACCCGTGTACCCTTCAAGGGATGTCTGGCGAAGCTCCTCAGTCACGGCATTTTTTACTTCATCTTCGGCGTCAGACTGGAGCACGCTGTAGTAGAGCTTCAGGTACATGGTCTTGCCGGCCCGGTTGGCGGCCTTGATCCCGGCCTTTCTCTTGATCCTGTAGAGCAGATTGGCAGACTGTCGCGGAAAGATGGTGACTGTATTGGCAGGCGGCACCCCGAACGCAGACTCAAACAGCTCCGACTCCAGAAGCTCGCTCTTGTGTAAGAACAGGGGGCTCGCCGTTACCGTGGATACGTGAAATCTTGAAAAAAGCGCGTCGTGCTTGAAGACGTCTTGAACATTGACCCCCAGCGCCAGGGCTACTGGGATGACGAGCGACTTGGCGAGAGAAAAGGACTCGTCCGCCTCGGTGACATACTTGACATCGACCTTGACCTGCAAGTCGGCCACGTCCTGTTCGACAGAGTACGGAAATCGCAACGTCACGGACGTTCCTTGGACGAAACCGCCGAGGAAAAATGCACCCGGCTCCGGCGGCTTCGCAAACTCCATGTCGGATCCCAAAACTTTGGCATCTGTCGTGAGCAGTCGAAGGCCTCCCGTGGCGGCCCGCACTCTAACCTCGCAGCTCTTGATGTCGTTCCATCCCGCAGCGAGTTCGAGATCGAGCGAGTTGTTCTTGTCGAGGCAAGTATGCTTGCTCGCCAAGACACGGACGTCCAGAGATCCCGTGCGCTGAAAAATCCTGAATTGCGAGTTTCGGAAAATGTCTGCCGCTGATCCTGTCTGTTCAGGATCTCGATCATGGTAAAGTAACAGCTTGCTCGACGACAGCCCCAGATGGCTAATGCCAAACCTTCCAGCCCCGACAGACTGGGATTGATTAGCAATCGCTCTACTGATCCGCGCGCTATAGTCACTTACGTTGCAGTCCAGAGTAAATGTGTTTGTGCCCGGCGACAAGATGAACGGCTCTTTGCTCTTGAAGACGAGTTCCTTGCAGGGCCCGCCGTCGATGCTCGCCGCCTTGAGTCTCGCGGAATCAATCGTCACATCCTCTGGCAAAAGACTGTACACCTTGATGGAGAGCGAGCACGTGTCGCGCCTATGGTGATAGTTGGGCGGCCCCTCTAGGCGAACGTTGGTCAGGAGATTGGCAAGCGGGAGCTTAATCTCATGCGTCAGTGTTTTTAGAAGCTCAAAGAGCTCGTCGTTGATACTTTGCAGAGCCGCCTTATTGAGTATGCTCTTCCCGGGCCGCGTCCCGTGAAGCGTCGACTTGTGAAGACCAGCCCTCTCGGCCGCGCACGCCTTTGTGACGAGTTTGAGCGCAACGTGGACGAGGTCGTCTTTGGCCTGCAGCTCGCTCAAGCACCTGCAGTACATGGCCAGCATGGAAAGCTCCAGGGTGCTCCATCCGTCACCACCGAAGAATGGTGTTGTCTGGGCAAAGTACTCGGCCGCCGACCTGTAGTCTTGCAAATGCGCTTTTAGCACGGCCAGATCAGCCTTGCAAGACTGAACGGCATGCTCGTGGCTCGCCACTGTATAATGCCGAATGGCCTTGTCCGTCAGAATCTCGTACAGACGGTAGAACTCGTCATCACCATCCATGGCAATGCGCAGAATCTGGCTTCCAATTCCAGTCGTGGTAGCAATGCCTTCTTGGGCATCACTAAATCTGTCGTCACTTTTGCTCTTGTCAGACGCACTTTCGTCATCAAGATTCACATCCTCCATGTCGTCCGTCGCCGCCTCGTCAATCATGGGGGCCTTGTCCCATCCGTCGGACCAGCCTCTCTTCTTACCCAACCCGCCGAGAATGCTTCTCGACAGCATGTAAAGCTCAGCCCTCCTAGCCGCCAGCTCTTCGAGTCCGACCTTGAGGAACCGGGAGCTTTGGGCCTCACCATCGGGAACGCTGGCCCTGCGTCCGGGTCCTGGAAACACCCCCGGACTGGACGGCCGGCGCGGTGAGATTGGAGCTCGAAGGGAAGAGCTGCGCGCCGGGTGCATCATGGTCTTGGGCTCCGGAATGGATGCCTTTGGTTCCTGACCAGTCCCAGTCACGAGATGCGTGGACGGGATGGGCAGCGCTCTCGTCGACGTCTGAGCCAATATCTGCTGTGCAATGGAAAAGGCAAACGAGGACACGACATTGTCGACTGTATCCAGGCAATGCGAGTCAATATGCAGGCTGTCCTTGGAGTCGTCGGAGCCACTGTCAGCCTCGAGCGCAGTCAGAATGTCCTGACGCATGATTTGCGATATAAAGGGTATAAACTCTAGTGTTCTGCGGCATATCTCAGCCAGCATGGGAAGATTCTCAGGCTCCTCGTCAAGCCGAGTAGGAGGCGCCAGGGGTGCGACGCCCCGCAAGACAGAATCTTGCTGGACCTTGAGCATGGCCAACAGCTCTTCCCGGGTCGAGGAAGCGTTGCCGAGTCTGAGCAGCAGGGCAATCTGTCGAGAAAAGATGTAGCACCGGAAGTCGAATACCGACACCTTGTTCTCGAGAATGCGATCGCGGTAGGGCTTCTTTGTGGAACCAATGACGATATCATCGGTAGAGCTTTCTTTGGCAGGGCCCTGAGATTGCAGGTCTTCTGCTTCGTCGTCACCCTCTCCTAATTTTGCGGCGAGAATCTGCTTGACTTTGGTCTTGAGCTCGTCCGTGTAGCTTAGCATGGCGCCAGCATGCCTCTCTGGCGAGCCAGCCTGGGCTTGTTCCTGGATGACAATGTCGAGTCCCACGCCGAGCTCATCGTAGCCGACCAGGGCGTCCTCGACCAGGCCGACGCTCTCGAAGCCCCTCGCCAGGCCCTCCTTGAGCATGAAGAAGGTGCAAAAGTTCCAGCCCGGGAGGCTACGTTGGCCATCCTTTTCCTTGATGTCCTCCTCGTACTGCGACACGCGACAGTCAAAGGAGCTGAGGATGAGCCCCTTGAACTTGGCGACCAGGTCGCCCCACGCATGCTCGGTGTCCTGCTTGCTCTCCGAGTAGCCCGAGGGCACGGCGGGCACGACGCGGGGGAGGATGTCGTAGGGCACGTCATTGATGCCGACGCGGATCTGGGCGACGCGGTCCGGGGCGCCCTTGGACGACGAATTGAAGTCGGACTGCAGTTTCTCCATGAGCGGCACGGGCCCGGTGCGCCAGCGCGACGACGTCGTCTTCTCGGCCGTGCCATTGTCCGACAGCTTGCCGCTACGGGGCTGGCTGGCGGCGGCCGTGTTGGGGATGACGACGTGGACGAGGAGCCACTCGAAGGCGTCGTGCTTTTCCTGGTTGCTGCTCTTCTTGGAGCTGCTCGACGACGGCGTGTGCTTCTTGACCCATTCGCGCACCTCGGAGCGCACCGTGGCCTTGTACGCGTCGTTGTCGTCGCAGCGCAGCAGCAGCACCTTGAGGTACGGCGTGCGGCGCAGCCCGGGGATTTGGTGCCGGCGATGACTCCCGACGGCCGAGGCCTGCGAGGGGGGCGCTTCGGGGGCTCCCGTGTTGCCGCCGACGGCCTGCGTCTGGAAGCCGTCGTCGCGCGTCGACGTCTCCGAGTCGCGGACCTGGCGCGGTGGCTCGGCGTTGGTTCCTCCGGGGACAAGCTCGACGTGCAGCGTCTCTATCGATCGAAGAGGGCCCGAGTGAGACTGCCAGTGGAGGTTGCGCAGGGGTAATCTGGGCAGCAAGCCCGGCGCAATGAGCTTGAAGACATTGTGAGGATCAAAGTATTCGACTGCGCGTGCGGGCCAAGGTCAGCTTCGGCCAGAGTCGTGCGCACACGACGGCGTTCTCACCAGTCACGGTAGACGTCGATGTCTGCTGGTCCATGGTTACCGAGTCGCGGATGCCATTGGCGAAAGTAGGGATGCCGTGCAGCTGGCAGGATGCGGCGACGGGTCGAGGTGGTGTTTGCTAGGACGTTGAAGCCATCTACGACCGAGTTGCGTGGCTGGAGAGGCCGCGGAAAGCGCAGGTACTTGCTGTAGCACGCTTCTCGACAAATAAACTCATGTACCTGAGCACTCTCACAAGCCGCACCCAGGGGTTCACTGGAAAAGTGACGTCTCATGCGGCCGGACTTGTGGCCCTAATATTCTCCGGTCCGGTATCTTGCGTCTAGGTATTGATGGTGGGGCACCTGACACAAAGAGACCCCGCCACGGCAGTGTTGATGAAACATTTTGGAGGGGCATCGCCATCTGAATAGCTTCACTCTTGAAAGTCCATCAATCAAATCGCAAGGCCACCGCCATGTCAACCCTCCAGGCCGTCAAGTACTCCCGCGGAAAGCTCGAGGTCCTCGACCAGCTCCGGCTTCCGCACGAGTTCCACTACGACAATGTCACGACGCGCGCCGAGGCCTTTGACAGCATCGCCACCATGCGGGTGCGCGGTGCTCCCGCCATCGCCATCGTCGCCAGCCTTGGCCTCGCCGTCGAGCTGCACAACGGACCGGTGTCGGGAAACACTCCGCAAGAGACGATTGCGCACATTGACGAGGCCCTCGACTACTTCAAGACGAGCCGTCCGACGGCCGTCGATCTGACCAACGCAATCAACCAGCTCAAGGCGCGCATTCGAAAGAGCGCAGATACCAAGGAGTCTATTGTCGAGGCCTTCATCAACGAGGCAGAAGCCATCCTCGAAAAGGATCTCAAGACCAACCTGGCCATTGGCGACTTTGGCGCAGACTGGCTTCGCAACCGCGCTGGCGCTTCGTCGGAGAACCCCGTGTCGATACTGACACATTGCAACACGGGCTCACTTGCCACCTCGGGTCACGGCACAGCGCTGGGCATCATTCGAACACTACACTCAGGCGGGTTGCTTCGTCACGCATTTTGCACCGAAACGCGGCCCTACAACCAGGGCAGCAGGCTCACGGCCTTTGAGTTGACGTACGAGGGCATACCCAGCACACTCATCACTGACTCCATGGCGGCCGCCCTCTTCCGCACAAAAGGTGCCGCCTCCAATATCGCCGCCGTCATTGTCGGTGCCGACCGCGTCGTCCGCAATGGCGACACGGCCAACAAGGTTGGCACGTACCAGCTGGCTGTGCTGGCGCGGCATCACGGCATAAAGTTCATGGTTGCCGCGCCGACGACGAGCATCGACCTCGAGACGCCTACGGGCGACGGCATCCGCATCGAAGAGCGCAAGCCCGAGGAGCTGACGCAGGTGGCGGGCGCCGTCGTGCAGCCCGGAGGCAACGTCGACAAGAACATCAAGGTGCGCGTGGCCACGGCCGACCAGACCATTGGCGTATGGAATCCCGCGTTCGATGTCACGCCAGCCGAGCTCATCGACGTCATTGTAACGGAGAAGGGAGTGGTCGAAAAGGGGCCGAGCGGCAGCTTCGACTTTAGCCAGCTCATGCCCGAGAGGTGGGCACAGATGACGAGCAAGGGTGACTCGTCATGAGCTCCCGTGTCACATGCGTGAGGGGAACGGGAAAAGGTAGTAAAATTTCATTTGGATAAGACTGCTCGCTCGGGGGTCGCTGGGTTAGAAGACGCAGCTAGGTACGCATGGCGCCGGCAGTTACGGTAGACTCCTGTTGTGCTTGAGAGCGTGCAAGATGAGCTTCTTGTAGCCTTCGACGGCCGTCTCGAGGTGGCCGACAGTCACGTTCTCGTGGGCGCCGTGGGCCACGAGGATGGAGCCAGGCCCATACAGATACCTCGCATGGTCTCCCTGCATGTTGGGAACGTCGGTCCCGTAGTTGACGACGACGGTCTCAAAGCCTGCCCCTGACAAGTCAGCGCAATCCATCTCTGGGCTCTTCTTAAGAGCATGGAGGCGTTCATACCCGGCACGTCGCAACTGCACTTGACAGGTCCGTATCCCTGCTTACAGTCCAAGGAGATGGCGTCGGCGTCGACGTCGTCGAGGATGGCCTGGATCCTGCGCTGGACCTCGGCGGCGCCATGCAGCTCGGAGCCACTGGCGACGCGGATGCCGAGCTTGACGAGGGCGTGCTCGGGGATGACGTTTGCGGCGACGCCGCCGTCGAAGCGGCCAATGTTGACCGTCGTCTGGCCAAACAGGGCGTCACTGCCGAGGTCGGCGTCGAGCACGCGGGCGAGGGCGCGCACGAGCAGCTCGTTGGCCGACTTGGCAGCTCGTCGAGGGCCACGACCATGGCGGCGACGCTGCCCTTGGCGTCGTTGGTGCCGCGGCCCGTGATGACGGTGTCCCGGTCGACGGCGCCGTCGGCGATGCCGTAGGGGATGAAGGGCGGCACCGTGTCAATGTGGCTGGTGACGACGACGCGCGGCCGCGCATCCTCGGGCCCGTGCCAGGCCAGCAGGTTGAAGCGCTCGGCGCCCTCGGGCGTGCCCTCCCTCGGGGCCACGCGCTGCCGCTGCACCCGGTAGCCCTTTGCCGCGAGGTGCTCGTCCAGGAAGCGCCCGACGCGGCCCTCGTCGCCCGAGATGGACTCGATGGACACGAGGTCGCGGTGCAGCCTGAGCAGCTCGCCGCGGTAGCCGGGCGCCTCTGACGATGCGTCTGCCGAGTGGGTGCCGCTGCTGCTGCCGTCGATGATGGAGAGCGGCTGCTGGGCCGGTGACGATGCCGAGATGCCCCGGGAAGCCAGCAGCGCGGCCCCGAGTGTCGCCGCCGCGCGCATGTTGACCTGTTGCCGTGCTTGATTTGGCAATATTCTCGTCAGGTCGTCATGGAAAATCGTCTCTAGTCCAGGCGGGTGTTGTTTCGAGGCGGTCCTTTGTGGATGGAAGTTCGATGCCGGGTCAAGTTGCGGTCAGCAGTGGGGCAGCTCGCGTCACTGGTGTTGTCCGCCTCTCTGCAGTCATGCCGCATCCAAAGTCAACACATGCTCCAAACACACGGCGCCTTCAAAGAACAACAATAGACACATACGGCAATGAAATACTTTACATGTCCGAGTTCTTGTCCAGCCATGCACGCCTCGTGCGCCTCCATCGCCCACACGGTCAAGGCCTAGGGTAGCTCACTGATAGCTGCTCGCCTACTCCAGCACCATCAAGACCGGCACACCAATGTTTTACGAGGCGAATATTAAAAAATCATGAATTTGTTCATCTGGCACTCGCTACATTTTCCCGAACGGATTAATGAGTTGAATCGACGTTGGGGTGGGGTATCCATGGCGTTGGAGGCATTCGCTGGGCATCAATTGAAGCTATCGGGAGATTAAGTGTCCGAATGTCATCGTCATAAAGCCAACGCCTATTCATTGCGAAACTGTGACATTGCATCATGAATAATCATGACTGCCTGTCCCGGACCAAATCACGTCATTTCTCCGCCACCAAGGCATCAAGGGTGAGCGAACACGCGGGCTGCATTTACTCAACTCATTGCATGTCAATATGCAAGAGTACCTAAGTATGTTGGTAGCTTGAAGCTTCCCCTCGGCCTCCATCGGGCGCAAATATCCGCCGTCGGCCTTCGCTTTTGCGCGCGGCTGTCCGTGTCCATGCATCCTATTTGTCCCCCTTCCGCCCGTCGACGGAGCTTCCGTCTATAATCGTGGCCCCGGTGAAAAGAACGCCAGGAACCCGCCAAAGCATGCCCCCCAAAACGCCTTGCATCGTACAGACCCATTTCTGTCGACGAACCCAAGTCATTAGCAGAAAAATGATACAAAGACAAGAATAGAAAAATATCGCCAATGAAATCAAGGAATGAGCCCTCCTCATGCCACGCCCATCTCGATGTTCTTTCCTTTGATGCTTTTCCACTCCACCAGGACGGCGCCGACGATTGCCGCTGCTGCCGTAGCCGTAGAGACGACAAAGACATTCGACAGGGCGCTGTTGAAGGCGTGCACAACTGCATCAATGTACTGTGACTCAATCACCTTGCGGATGCCCGTGGCGCCGGCGTCGACCACCACCTTGGCGTCGACTTGCGGAGCGTACTCGGCCAGGTACGCCAGGAGCCGGTTGGAGAAGACGGTCTGACCGGCCGTCACGAACAGGGCCCCTCCGAGGGACTGCGAAAAGATGATGAGGGCGGTGCCTGTAGGGACGTCGGCAATGTCGAGAACCACCTGCACCGCCGTCAGGGGCTGCTGCATGCCGACTCCGACGCCCGCGCCGGCCAGAATCTGGAATCCGATCCAGGCCGCTGGCCCGGAATTGACGTTCATGGTCGACATGAGACCGTAGCCGATGGGCATCAGCACCGCTGCAGCAATGATGAAGGGCGTATAATACCCCCAAGTGGTGACGGCGACGCCCGACGCCACGGTGAATATGACGACGGTGAGCAGCATGGGAATGTTCATGACACCCGACGACACTGCCGTTGCGCCCTTGACGGCCTGGAACCAAATGGGCAAAAAGTACATGGCCAGCAGGAAGCAGGCGCCAATGAAGAACTCAAAAATGACCGACGACCACACCGTTCGCTTCTTCATGATGCGCGGCGGCACCGTCGCGTTGTCCTGCATCCTGTACTGCACGTAGAGGAAGGTGATGATGAGGAAGCCGCTCAGGAGCAATAGAGACGTGATTCTTGCATTGTCCCAGGCATACATGGAGCCTCCCCAGTGCAGCGCCAGGAGCAGGCAGACGACGGCCGGCATAAAGGTCATGGTGCCGATTGGGTCCAGCATCCACAACATGGTCTTCCACGTCCGAGGCTCCTTCTTGCGCTGGGGATCCGGGAAGAAAAAGTAGATGACGACGACGGAGACGAAGCCGATGGGCAGATTGATATAGAAGCACCATCGCCACGTCAGTCGATCGGTAAAGACGCCGCCGAGTAGCGGCCCGGCCACCGACGAGATGCCCCACATGCTGCCAATGAGACCACTGTAGAGAGGCCGTTTCTCCAGCGGCACCGTATAAGCCAGGATGGTGAGGGCACCGGCGAAGATGCCGGCCGATCCGATGCCGGCCACTGCTCGGCCGATAATGAGCACCACACTGCTAGGTGCCAGCGCGCAAACAAGACTGCCGACTTCGAAAAGACCAATGACGGTGAGGTAGACAATCTTGACACTCCAAAATGTGTAAAACTTGCCAAAGAGCAGCTGAAACGAGGATCCGGTAAGCATGTAGGCTGAACCATACCAGCCCACGTCGTTGAGACTGTGAAATTCGTCGGTGATGCGGGGAATAGCAGTTGCAATAATGGAGTTATCTGGTACAACTCATTAGCATGAATGGACGGACTAGGCACTGGACAAAACTCACCTAGAGCCATGAGAAAGACTGAAAAGCACAAGGCAATGACGATGAGGGCAAGCTTGAGCCCAGTGGCGTATTCCTGCCCATCCTCGCGCTTGTCTGATTCTTCCTTGTTGGGGAGAATGCCAGCGTCGGAGCCGTAGCTCGAGGCAGGTCGCAGCTTTTCGGTGCTCTCGCTGGGTGGGAGCGTGCCCGGGCGTAATGAGTCGTACGGCATGGTGCCGAGAATGATGCTTGTCCGCACCTGGTGACTAAACCTCTGGGTGTCTCTGACATGAGCCTTTTCCATGAACCTGAGACTGGAGATGGTGCTCGGGGTCGGGGCAGCAGTAGGCGGCAACGTCTCGTCGTCGGACAGCCAGTGGTTTATACTATGGGCCATGTAATGGGCATCTGGGTCATTGAGAAAGTAGCGAGATGAACTGGCCAGGGACGAGGCCAACGAGTCCTTTGGCAGTTTGACACTCAGTCGCGCCAATTCGGCGTCTCTGGCTTGCCGCTTAGGGTCCATGACGGGCGGTAAGCTCAGTAGATGATGGGAAATTGGTTCTGCAGCCGTATGTGCAGATTAGATCTGGACCACAAGACTGGCTGGTCCGGGGTGCAGATTGTTATATAGAACTTGGCTTGTGCTCCCAATCTCACATCTCATTCCCGGCAGAGCCAGTCACTCGCGCATGACGCTCGCAGGCCGCGCCATGCCGAACACTGCTCTGCTAGCAGCGACGGAAAGACGTCAGCCTCCGAGGCAATGGGAAGCGGCGCGCGGAGAGTCATCGGCAGGGTTCCGCCTCGCGAAGGGTCCAAGGGTGCGAGAGAGCGAGGGCCTTGACCAGCCAAAAGAGGCGCCCGTGTCATCCATCCACCATGTGCGTCGGCCACGGCTTGCAGGGATGGCACCCTCCACCCGCCACGACAGCCGGGCAACAGCCATGGATCTCGCCGTGGACGTGGAGGGCGCTCGCGACCAACTCGACGTCTGTTACCGGGAACTTGAGGAGCTCCATGCCGGCTTCGAGAGGCGCGGGAATCACTGACGGCGTCGACGTCACCTTGCTTGGCTCGAGCACCGCAGTCTGTAGGTCGATTAACCCGGCCCGCCAACGATACACGGAGGTCATCCTGGCTGTCAATCCATGTCTCGTTGCTTCCTTGAGCGTCACAGGAGTCCAACCATCACCTATCCGTGTCCGAAAGAGCTCCCCCTCTCCAATGCTGGACAGCTTCAAGACGGCAGGGCATCTCGTCTATGTCCATTGGTGTCCGCAAGACGAACAGAGTCGGGCGCGCGCTGAGAGTAATCGCGCAAGACAGGCATGGCGCCTCTCCAGGGCTGAACAAGAACCAGGCCTGGCAAAATGGCGTGCATGAGCCGTGAGCGAATGACACTTGATTCCGCGGCGTTGGTTACATCTGTTCGCTCCTTCGCGCTCCTCGCTCTTTTGCCGCAACGAGTCGAAATTCGCGACCCGAGCACGTGACTTGACGGTAGGCAGAGACAAAGAGTACAACCCCCCTCGCCCAACGATCCCAGGCTCACATTCAACCGCAAATCTGTCACGAGCTCCGCAAGTCCGCTGAGGATGCCAATACCCGCCAACATAGGGCGTCCGGGGATAGTCTCTAAACGTGTCAGAACATAGATTGTCAAACTCACTAGTCTGAATGACCAAGCCACTTACACGTCCCGTATCCTGCACCGGCCCGTCACTTGTCGGAGAGCTTCTGTCGCCGGCGCGGAGGCTTTGCCCATCCCGTCACTCTCCCTTCCGTCTCTATCGGAGACTTACGTCTTGGCATGGACACCATTTGTTTTATCTATGTGGTACCCTCTGGCTTCGATATATAGTACTTAGATAGTCCCTTCGACGACTTCCATGTCGAGTCTGAAGCCGCGTATCGCGATTCGCATCCTTTGCCTGACATCATCGCAACCACCGGTTGGCCCTCAAGGAACCACTCTGTATATTCATCCGGGAAAGGTTAAAATAGACCGCTGGTGCTTCTCACGTAAAGTCATTTTCAAAGCAAGTCGTAGATCGGGGGCGAGTTAAATCGTTGCATGTTCCCATCAAGTACCCCTGGCCGGCAGACACGCACGAATACGTCGCTGATACTCATGTAGTCCCCATATCTCATCACATATGCTCAATTCACCAAGTGTGTTGACGGAGGCTGACAAGACAAACCCTCCACTCACTGACTGACTTTAAAGCTGACAATAGTAACTTCTACCAATGCACCAAAGTCCCGACTATACAGCCATGCCGGTAGCGGCGTACCTAAGATAAGCCTGTATAGTTCACAAGCATGCCAATAACGACACCAACCAGGCGGCAACGACTTGAATATGATCTACCGTGACTTGACCACATCATCATCTGTCCTCTTCGGTCCGCAACTCGCCGGCGAACGGAGTAAAGTGTACGCTGGGACTGCATCGACGCGGTCCGTCTTCCTCATCAAATGCTCTGGCCGAGACTGGTGTAAAATTTCTCAATCGCTTCGTACCCTTCTCCAAACCCGCACCCGTGACCGCCGAGCCACCGGGAATCGCCTCGCTTATCGATGTATTGGCGCCAATTACACAGATCCCAATGCCATTGGATTCTTCTCGATAATCTTGATTCTGGGGGCTCTTCATCTGCGAGCCTGTCAGGCAGACGGGCATGGTGGCACCAGCTGGAATGTACATCTGTTGCGAGACACGACGCATCTCCTGATGCTCAGGACCAAGTGATAGCGCTGGGGGAAGGACGGAAGGTGACGCACGGTGAGCCTGCTGACGCCGATTCTCCTTGCGAGACTTGATCTCGGACGCAGGTGTGTTGTGCGCTGGTTGCTGAAAGTGCAAGGGCATCGGCTGGTTCAGCAGCGCGTTCGTCAATGAGTTTGCCAAGTCGGAAGGTATGGATGAGCTATGTGAGAGTATGGGCATAGAAACCCCTGGCGTTTCCGTCAGTCTTGCTACCCTGAGGATCAGAGTACCCATGCCGCACCTTCAGAATCATGGCTGCTCTGGCCGCTGGCCGTCGGCGTATTGGTGGGTACCCTTGGATGGCCGTAGCCTTCGTCATCATCTTGCCGTAATCCTGCAAGACCCATTGTACAATCAGGGGGTAGAGCAGGTTGCTGGTCCCCGCACTCGAGCGGCGTGTAGTCGGGCATACTGATGTCCGTGCTCGTTCGTCGCGAAAATCGTGGATAGACTGCGCTCCGGCTGGCCTCAACGCCATTCATGCCTATTCCGCTCAGCCATCCCAGGTACGAGTTGGCCTCTGCAAAAGGGTCCGACGATGCGCCTTTGGCATGAGATATCGCACTGCACGCCGGATGCGTTGAACGTCTGGGGCCAAAATTCATCCTCGCCTTGTTCATGAGCACTTGCGCGCTCGGAACAGGAAGAATGGAGGAGGTGCCTTGTGTTGCCTTGACCCGTCGTCGTGGAGAGTGCGCGTGTGAGTCAACGTCTTCCGATTGGTACGCCGGAACGGGCATTGACGAGGCAAAAGGGGCTCGCTGCCACATTTCCGGGTTTGGCCACGCGATGCCAGAACTCTCGAGAACATCTAGGCTTTCGTCAACAACGACGCGCTACTTACAACAGGCGGCCCGACTTGCGCGACTCACCAAGTGGTGCGTGCTGAAAAGAAAAAGCGACAATATTTTTCACTCGTTCAAAGGGCATGGAGAGCGAGTCGCGAGGGAACCCTTCACTGAGAACTAATTTGATCCGGCCCAGGTCGTCCGCAGGACTCCACAAGCTTTGCTGTAGCAGTTCCTTTCGAAACGGTGGGAAGCTGAGGCTTTCTATATCACCGCCCTTGGAGGCGTCTGTCTAGTAGTTAGTGTCGAGTGCTTTTTGGCAAGAACCGGGCGGAATAAGGAAGCTAACTGTAGCTATGGACAATGAGGTATGGCCCCTTGGATATCGGCTCCAGGACCGTGGAGCTGCATCATCATCAGCGGACTGGCGCATGGCTTCGTCAACGACAAGACTTCAGGGAGATTCATACGCCACAAGCCTGCCGTCAATGAAAAGCCTCGCCTCAAATTTGACGGCCTCGGTGTACTTGCTGTATGACTTGGTGTACAGGCTCACCGGCGGGTCATTCCAAGAATGGATCGAGATTTTAAAGGGTTTCTCTGTCGGCAAGCTAGGAACAAAACAGCAAACGGTTGGCAGGCCGCCGGTCCCGTGCATGTGAGAGAACTCTGCGAGAGAGGTCAGTTACCGATGCGCACGTATCCACGTCGGCGTCAGACGCATCAACATACCGGCATCATGCACCACGTGACAAGCGACCTTGAACTCTTTCAAAGGGATGCCGTTGTCCCCAGGAAAGAGCAGAATGTCCCAGTCCTCATATCGCATATTGGCCGAGGAGACTGTGGACTGAGAAGTCAGACGAATACCGCCACGTCGGACGGCTGGCTCGAGTTGGGATTATCTGTAGTGCTTTTTCGAAGCTCAAGGATCTTCCATCAGCCCCATGAATCCTTGATAGGCACTGGCGCAACCACCTACCAGGCGCTTGGCAGCTGAAGCGCTTCCGTATGTATCGATAGTAGGTGAATGGTGGTACGATGAACGCCAAGAAGCACGAGGCCTGGCGTCGCTCGATCTTGACGAGCCAGCGGAGGAAGTAGGTATAGAGTAACAACAACTTGACGAAAGACGATCGGCACGAGCTCCTACTTTATTGTTGTATGACGAGTCTGACGGAAGAAAGGCCTGGGTAGAAGGCAGAGGGACAAGTATGGTTGGAAGTACAGTACAGAGCGATGACGAGGGGAAATGGCGGTGCAGGTCCTCACGACGTCGCTTCTGGCAAATGAGGTATCCTCCCCAACATTAGCTACTGCTCCTGCCGTATCAATTCAGGTTAGCATTGCCTGATTCGGGGTCAACAGGCGAGTTTCTCGGTAAAAAAGAGGGTCAATACTACTAGTATCCGTACTGTCCTCGCAATATCGCTCAAGACCGCCCAAATCGGCCGTATGGTGAGGATCGTCGCTGCAATCAATACAGTAACAGGTCGTGAACAGCGGTCTCAAGCCATCGAGAGGCGCTTAATGGCTGGCCTCAAAGTCACAATATGCCTGAGCAATTGCGTAGTTGCGTTCGGGATAGAGTCTCTGTGATTCTCTACGGCAAGTAGGCCTTCCAGTTGGTCATCCTTGGTTCTGCGCCAGCACCTTTATGTACAAATGAGAAACCCCGACTGAGTCTTACGGATCTTCGTCTCCTGGCATCCGTGCCTATCATAGTCATGTTAGCATGCTCTAGTCTCGTCGGCTGGATCGTAGAGGTACCCTTATGGCGCCGGGGCCGCCCAGCTCCCGTTGGAGTCCGCCCTCAAACTCTCGCGGGTATGATTTCTTATCTGGGTAGTAATGATATACGATCCCAGATACGCCGAGAAAGACGGCTATGAACGTGCCAACCATGATCAGGCCCGGGCGCGTCGTCGTCCAAGTGTACTCATGTGGTGAGAATACTCCCAGCATGTCGTTGTCTTCGTGGACCGGTTCGCCAAAGTTTCGTCTCTCTTGGGGATCCCACCAGTTAGCGTGGGGATCGCGGTGCTGGCGCTTAATGCGCGGAGGGTTGATGTAGCCGCCGTTCTGTCATTCTGCCCGTCAATTATTGTCTTGCAGGGTGCTCCAGGGCGGCTGAACTGACCATGCCGGGGTCCTCGGTCTCGCTCAGCTTGGGACGATCCGGAAACTTCTCATCGAGGATCTTTGGGTCTGAAAATTGGGACGGCAGGAAGCCTCGTCGTTGCGTTGTCGGCAGCACTCGAGCCGCCGCGAAGCCGCCGCGCTGGGCAGATGCCCGCGCGATTCGCTGGAGAAGCATCTGCGGCTGCAATTAGTCAAGGATTGATGGTATTCCAAGTATGAAAAATGCCTTACCCTGAGCGTCTGAGCTGTTTCCGGCTTCTGATGGGCGCCCAATGGCTCGGTAGAGCTGTCAATGCCTTGGGGGTAACCGCTTTCCTTGAGGTTGTGGTGATGGCATGCGCAAAGTAGCCTTGTACCTTGAGGAAAGGTCTGCCTCGAATCTCAGGCTGGAGTGAGGTACGTATCCACCAGAATGCCGTTTCCGCAGTTAGGTAGGTACCTCCTTAGCTCTCCCCGGACTTGCAACCTCGAAGGGCAGGCGCGTGCGCGGCTAGGTACGCTGCACAGATCGGAGAGTACCGCCTTGGTCGGATAGAAAGTGGCGGGGATCCAAGTCTCCATCAAGTACTCCGCACAGAGCTCATGTCCTTCCTCAGCCAACTTGACCTTCCTGACAATAAGGCGCGTGATAGAGGTCTCGCGCCACGAGAGATACTTAGAACTGCTCATAGGATAGCGCAGATAGCCGGTACTGCTAGCTCGTAAATACAAGAGTGCAGCGTCTCCTGCAGCCGCGGCTTCAGGGAGGTCTCCAAGTGTGGCCAGCGTCACCCGTTCGACAAGACCCATGTCATCCGCCCGCCGCCGTCGTCCAAATTCTCCTCGTCTCAAAAAGTTTTGCTGACGACCCCGAATCTGCTCACAAAATCCGTCGCCAGTCGCGCCACGGGCCTCTAATCATGCGCAGACTTCGTGTACGAGTTCCTTGAAGCGTTACGAATCTATAGACATCAATTTCTTCGCTACAAATGTTGGCCTCGCAGAGCTCGCCCCCCTCTGCGTCTCTTAGCTGCTCCCTGCTGAACGATGCCCGAGATCGCGCCGCCCACCAACGTGCCGGCCATCACGGATGCTCTCACCCCGGACACGGCCAGCGACGAGCTGACTCCGCCTCCGGACAGCCTGCCGAGCTCGCCCGAACATCTCAACGACCCCATCGCTCGTTTTACGGCGCCAGAACGCGTCCACACCGACGCGACTGTGCAGACCAATGGCCATGGCTCCCCTGGCCTTGACGATAGCCTCGGCGCGAGCGATAGCAACGACGAGCCTGGCGACGCCCAAGACGATCAACAGCGACCCTCCAAGAGGAGACGGACCCGTGGTTCGACTCCCGTCTCCGCGGCTCGAAAATTAAAGCCTGAATCGCCCCCATGGAAGAAGATTGCGGCCGAAGGGCCTACCTCCTTTACGGAAAACGGCCGACGCAAGTCGGGTCGCATCAACGCCCTTCCCGTCGACGTTCAAAATGGCGGCAGAGGCAAGAAAAGGCTGACACGACATTCTCTTAATGGCCCGATTGCGAGTACGCCCAAGAAGAGTGACGGTGTCGCATATACCAACGGCACCAAGATCGCCCTTGGCCGAGATAAGCCCCAATCCGCGCGCAAAGCCGTGTCTACGCCCAAGAGTGCAGTGGCCAAGCCAAACTCTGCCTCGAAGTCATCCTCTCGTCCTCTCCGCCGCCGAACCCCATCACCGCGACCCGTGCCCTCTCGACATTCAACCCGCCCTCGCCGCGGCGCTCGCATCGCCGAAAACACCGAACCGAGCGATCGGACCGCGCAGTTCCGGGACTCTCGCCAAAATTATCACAATAATGACAGTTCTTCTCGAATAAAGCTGCGCGTCGGACGATCAGGTACGATCCCACTGGTGCATCCAGATCAAGTTCGAAAAAGACCCAAGATTGGGTCTTCCTTTGAAGACTTTTGGGATCGCGGCGGTCAGATTCCAGTAGAGGAAGGCGGGCTCCTAGCGTCAGAAGATGGGCCAGCATATTCTGAGGAGATGGCCCAGAGGGATGCCCGGCTTATTCTGAGGATCGAGAGCGAGGTTGAACCAGGAGGGCTGTTGTCAGAGGAGCATTGCTCACTTTTTGCTCCCGACGGGGAAGACGAGCCGCCTCGACAGTGGGCACGGCAAGATCACATGGTTAGAGCCGCAACAAACTTCCGCAAACTGCTCCTTGCAGAGCAACAAAGACATCGGGCGACGGCCAAAAAGCTCGCAGAGGCCTGCCGGGACGAATGGCTGCGGCGGCAACCAAAGTCGGCAGAACAGATAGAAGCGGAAGAAAGAGAATTGTGGAGCGTTCGATACCGCCTAGTTGTCAAGGCCATTTTCGGCACATGGGAGAACGTTCGAGCTCAGGTAAATCGCCAACGTTTGGAACAGTGGGAAGCGGAGGAACAGAAGCGAGTCAAGGCGGCTCTTAACGAGGCTGTCAATTTGTCCGAACAAAAGCTGCAAGCACGCCAGGCAGGTCTCGACTCGGAACTGCCTTCCGATGAAGATGGTTTCGACGATCTCAGTGATGACTTAAGTGCCGATGGAAGCGATGAGGCTGGCTTAGCTTCTGATGAGAGCGATGGAGACGATGATCCCGATGACAGCGATAATATGTCTAATTCCGAGGACGACGAAGAGGACGCTGCTCTGAGAGATGCTGCCGATGAAAAACTCACACAGGATCAGCTACGGGCCAAGTATGCTGATTTACCAGCCCTCAAGCATCGCGAGGATGATGCCGACATCGACTCCAAAGACCAAAGCGCGGATGTCGAAAAATCTGATTCTGGCTCCATCAACGATGAAAGCGACGAGTCCGTGGACATGGACGACGACCTCGGATCGAGCGATGCGGGCAGCGGCAGTGAAGATGGAAAAGAATCGGACGAGAACGATGACAGCGGATCTGGTGAAGAGGCTGGCGGCTTACTCGGACTTCTCTTTGGCAAATCGGAACTGAAGCAAATGAAAGCAGAGGCTATCGAAGAGCCGGCTCAGCTCGACAATGCCGACACAACCATGCACGACGCAGACGAGCTTGGAACGATCGGAGAGGCTTTCGATGTTGGTGACGAAGACGACAGAATGTCTCTAGTTAGACATCCCGACTCCATTGACGGTGATGCTGACGAGGATGACAATGCCACTGCCGTCGACAAGCGAGACCACGAGGCTAACGATGCGGGAACGACCAACGCGGAGTTTTCAAATGACGGTCTTGAGGATGCAACCTCTCTGGTGGAAACTGCGGACACCAGCACAAATGACCAAGTCGTGCCAATGAACACTGTTGTTGAAAACCCCGACGGTGATGACACTCCAATAAACACGGAATCGGATATTAACATGACGACGTCAGCTGCTCCCCTAGCCAAGCGCTACGTCAGCCCCGACGGAGAGCCGGTCACTATTCCCATGAGTCAAGAACAAGGCCATTCCCCCCTGATGTCGGAAACGAAGCCCTCGGAAATCGATGTGGCGTTGACCGCGGATCAGGCAGTGGCGAAGGCAAGATGCAGCAGAGCTTCCTCGACTCCTGCGCAAGCACGTCACAAGACAGAGATTCCGTTTCTTCTGCGAGGGACTCTGCGAGAATACCAGCATGACGGCCTTGACTGGCTCGCTGGCCTTTATGCCAATAGCACAAACGGCATACTCGCAGACGAGATGGGCCTCGGGAAAACCATCCAGACAATAGCCTTACTCGCTCATCTGGCATGCCACCACGAAGTCTGGGGGCCTCATCTTGTCATTGTACCAACAAGCGTCATGCTCAATTGGGAAATGGAGTTCAAGAAATGGTGTCCCGGCTTCAAGATATTGGCCTACTACGGCTCTCAAGAGGAACGGAAGCGCAAGCGTCAGGGATGGAACAATGATGACATTTGGAACGTCTGCATCACATCATACCAATTGGTGCTTCAAGATCAGCAGGTTTTCAAGCGTCGGCGATGGCACTACCTGATACTTGATGAAGCACACAACATCAAGAATTTCAAGTCGCAGCGGTGGCAGACGTTGCTCGGATTCAACACGCACTCGCGGCTTCTGCTCACGGGAACGCCGCTGCAAAACAACCTGACCGAGCTGTGGTCTTTGCTCTTCTTTCTTATGCCGGCCGAGAATGGGGTCGGCGGCTTCGCCGATCTCCAAGAGTTCCATGACTGGTTCCACAAGCCTGAGTCCCAGATCCTGGAAAGCGGGCGCGACCAAATGGACGAAGAGGCTAGGGCAATCATCTCGAAGCTACATAAGGTCTTGCGTCCTTACCTGCTGCGTCGCCTCAAGGCCGACGTGGAGAAGCAAATGCCGGCCAAATATGAGCACGTGGAGTTTTGCCGGCTGTCCAAGCGCCAACGCGAACTCTACGATGGCTTCTTGTCTCGCAGCGATACCAAGCAGACGCTCGCTTCAGGCAATTACCTATCCATCATCAACTGTCTGATGCAGCTTCGCAAGGTGTGCAATCATCCCGACTTGTTCGTCGACCGACCCATCACCACATCTTTTAGAATGCAAAAATCTGTGGCTGCCGAGTACGATTTCACCGAACGCATCCTGCGCCATCGTCTGCTCTTACAGGATCCAATGAGTGTGGTTGATCTTGGCTTCCTGAACCTTGTCCCGACCAAACACGAGCATCTGTCGTGCACTATTTCTGAGCGGATCTCCCAACTCAGCTCGCACAGGGCATTGATGGACCTCCGCGAGACGCAACGCGCAAGTGCGCAGGCGACCAACACGACTCTCGACCCGTCGACTGTGCAGTCGAGCATTGCCTATCTCGAAAGCGCCGCTCGTTGGGACCGCTTCGAGGAGCTGCAACATTGTGTGTACCTCAATGCTCTGCGACGTCAAAGACGGCCGATATATGGCAAGAACCTCGTTGAAATGCTGTCGATTGAAGCTTTCCGGCGCCCCTGTCGACCTCGGCCAAAAGTGCCTCACAAGATCATGGCCTGGTTCGAGAACGACGCGACCTTTATCCGCAACATGATTTTGTCTTTGGACGAGCGGGCCGACAGTTTCAAGACGACGATCGAGAAGTTTTCTTGCGTGACGCCGGCGGTTGTTACTCGAGACCTCGAGCCGTTCTTGCTGGGTCGTTTGGGCGTGCAGGCCTTTACCGAAAAGGATCTGAGACTGTCGGCGCCTGTGCGATGGGCACCCTTTATGCCCAAGGCACCTCCTTTGGATCCGTGGCACGAAGCCCGTATGCGTCTCAGCATTCAATTTCCAGATAAACGTCTCCTCCAGTACGACTGTGGCAAGCTCCAGGTCTTGGACAAGCTACTCCGAAAACTACAGGCCGGCGGCCATCGCGCGCTCATTTTCACGCAAATGACGAAGGTGTTGGACATTCTGGAACAGTTTCTCAATATCCATGGCCACAAATATTTACGACTCGACGGCGCCACCAAGGTGGAGCAGCGGCAGATTCTGACGGACCGGTTCAACAACGATACACGCATTCTGTGCTTTATCCTTTCCACAAGATCTGGCGGGCTGGGTATCAATCTCACGGGCGCGGACACGGTCATCTTTTACGATCAAGACTGGAATCCAGCCATGGACAAACAGTGCCAAGATCGGTGTCATCGAATCGGGCAGACTCGCGATGTGCACATTTACCGGCTTGTCAGCGAGCATACCATTGAAGCCAATATCCTGCGCAAGGCCTCGCAGAAGCAGATGCTTGACGACGTGGTCATACAGGAAGGAGAATTCACGACCGACTACTTCAACCGATTATCGGTGAGGGACGTTTTGGAAGACAAGGTCGATTTTACGAGCGAAGGTGTGTCGGCGGCAGACGCAGCGCTAGACCGAGTCTTGGGTGGTCCCAGCGGCGACGGCAACAGCAACGGGCGCAGCGTCGGACGAGCGCTGGAGCAAGCCGAAGACCGGGAAGACGTCGCGGCGGCACGGGTCGCGGAGCGCGAGATTGAAGCAGACGACGCCGACTTTACAGAACGACCCGGCGATCTCGCGTCTGGGGCATCGACAACGCGACAGGGCACGCCGTCTGGCAAATCGGTGCTCGAAGGCAGCGTGCTGGACGCGGCTGAGGTTGCCGAGTCGGAGCAGGAGGTCGAACACAATGCATGGGGCGGCAAGATGGGCAACATTGACGTGTACATGCTGGGTGTCATGGCGGAACAGCTCAAGGGCACGAAGCTGGAGTTGCCCAAGGACAAGAAGAAGGGGAAAAAGAAGGGCAAGGACACTAGAAAGCGCTGAGCGTGGAGCATAGCAGCTGGATTGCGTGTACTATCCCCTCCAATGCGCCAACACTGCGCACGGGTCACGAGCAAGGATTCGAGCCAATCAGGGAATCTAGAATCAACGGTACATTGCCCGCCACCTAATTTGCTCTATGATACTTGTACCAGCAATCCCCCACTCTACACAACGCTACATTACACACATCGCACCCAAACCTTGACTGCCGCACCCGTTGCCGTCGGTTGAGGCTATCGTCACTTACACGCTCCAAAGGCGCCCTTTGCCTTCGATATTGCTGACTAGCTGACCTCAATTGACCCAATCGAAAGCCTTGACAGGCCACACAACGGCTGCTAGTGCCTCGGCGGACCAAATTGTGTTCCGAAATAGGCAATGCATCGTTGCCAGACCGATATCTCTGCCGGCTTGAGCCGCCTGTTGCATGCTTCTCAATGAGCTCGTTTATTAGCTGCTGCCGCCAGCTAACTTGTGAGTCAAATACTGCCCAATTGGGACTCCCACGCAGCTGCAAGAGATATGTGTTAATAAGGGCTGTATCTAATAGAAAGCCAAAGGCAATTGCCCTCCAGCCGCCACGTCGAATTGCGTGGTCAAAGCCAAGATAACTTCGCAGCTGGTCACCCACATCCACACCACCCATATTGTCGTTATATTCGGCCGTGGCTGTTGGCACTGGCAGCTGCTTGATTGGATCGTCTCCAAACTCTCTTTTGATAGCTTTCTGCTGTGGCTTCGTAAGGCTGGCTGGCCGCCTTCTTATTCGTTGCTCGAGCTGCCGGCCCGTATGCACCGTTGAGAGCATTAGCACGAGGGCATTATCCTTCCAAGCTAATTGGTTGACGAGGTTGTCAGGCGTTGGAATTGACTTTAAGGTTCCCCAGGGCCAATTCAATTGACCTTTGGCGTCAGCTGCCTTGTGTTGTGTGAGCAGCTTGTCTATGCCGCAATTGGTCCGTGCCGTGCCTGTAGCTCCAATGCCACGTTGCCGAAGAGCTAAGAATAGGCTTGGAGACGAAAAGAGGTTATCTAGAAAGACGTGATATAGCTGTTCTGGAAGCAGGCTAGTCAATGCAGGCACAACGCTTTGAGTTGGGTTGAGATATATCTCTCCGGGCCGCTTGCGCCTCATTAGACCAGCAACTGGGCCCATTGCCTTCTTTGGAAGGTGCCAAATCCAAGATAGAAAATAGCCTCTTTGTGCCACAACCCAGACTTTGTATCCAACAGGGATTGGCTTGTTTGGCACCTTTGTTGTCTCTTTAGAACGGCCCGTATAGCGAATCATACACTCGTCAATTGCAATTAAGCTTCCGGGCTGATATAAGCTTAAAGAGCTTTGCTGTATATGATTGGACCATTCGTCAATTCTATCGAATTCGGATGAAAGGGTCTTTTCTGGATCACAAAGGCGAATATTCTGGAAGAGAAGTTGGAATCGATCGTACGTCATGAACCGGCCAATTGCGTGTGAAGGACGCTGGGTACATAGGCTATAGGTCTTCCAATGGTCTTGGATCCGTCTTTCCCTATGTATTCCTATGTAAATCAGGGCAGCAAGCCAAAGATATACCTCGCCGGATGTAGTTGGCGTCCAGTTGAGTCGACGAGAATACCTTGAAGGGGTTGAATAACGCGAGAAAGGCTTCTGATTGGTCCATTGAACCCACTTCTCAACGAGAGAGAGTGGAATAAAGGTCTCAAAGAGGGCTAATGGCGTATTAGGCAGTGGCCGGACCTCTGGGGCTCGAAAAGGTACTTCAAAAGGCTTAAATTCGGTGCCTCTTGTGGTCAAAGGCGGCTCTTCTGGCCGGCAGGTGTTGTCACTTGGGTGCTCACGTGAGCTATTGTCAACCCGGATGAAGAGCTCATCGTCGAATTGGTTGGTCACTGCTACTGCGCACGAGGGATCCATTGAGTATCGCGAGAATGAAATGTATGGTTGCTAGTAAATCATTTGACGTGTCCTCTTGTAGCCGCAGGTCACGGGACGAGGTACAAGGGTAATGTGGGGCGAGTGACCGCCTGCAGTGTTGGCGCATTGGAGGGGATAGTCTACAATGACGGGCATACATGGGTCGGGAGACTGCACGTTTCTATAGTCTTTTCGGGACGGCCACCTTGGAGGCCTGTTTCCGGGAAGGGGAGTTTTTACCATGGGACACGGCTGGGTATTGGCGAATGGCGCATTTGGGAGCTAGGTAGCTGTGGGATCAAGATGTTGGGGGGGAAGAGGTTGATGGAAATACAGGTCGCGTTTGAGTCTGTGGCGGCATGACCTCGAGTCTTGAATTTTGATGGCTCGTCACGTTTTGCTCCTCGTGCAGCGGTGACGTGTGTGGTGATGTGGTGCTTTCGGGAGCGGGACGCTATTAGTCTTTGGCAAGTCTTGAGCCACATTCACGGACAATGCCGTTTATGCCGTGCACCCCTTTCTCTGAACTCTGTAGTGCTGTAATGGCGTGAAGCTGGCATGAGGCTCCGTGTCTCGGACGGGCCGGGCGGAGGTCCAGGCGCCCCAGGTACCGAGCGGGCAAGATTTGCGGGGGTGGGTACCCGGGCCGATGCTCTTTCGGATATTTTTCCCATGACGGTGGGCGAGGCCAAGAGCGATAGACTGTGAGTGTGGCTCACGACCAAGACGCGTCACGGCGAGAGCATAGCATGCGAGGCGTCAGGAATCAGGTAACACGGAGAATGTCCCTTGCATCGGGAGCACGGGGGTAATGATGAAATTTACTACCAAGTGCATCGTACGAAGTCGGTCGTGGCACGAGACGAAGGTGTGAGTGGGCGAAGTGTGGATATGCGTGCTATGACACTTGAGCCTTTTGTTTGCTTCTTTTATTCGGGAAGCTTTGCCAGCGGAAGAGGGATTGCTTTGTGGTGAGTCCGGATCGCCGAGGGCAAAGCCACCGGGCCACTGCATGGTTTTCCTGTTGCTCCATGCACAAAGTAACCTACAGCTCTGTGGACGGCGAGGTGCAGTCTTTTTAGGGGGGAGGGGGGCGGAGGGGGTATTGAAGGTCGCTTCGTGTCGATGGAATTGGGAGGATCGGGAAAAGTGACTCGCCAGATACATGGCGCCAGTGCTTGCTCCCCCTTCCACGGTGCACGCCAGAGCCTTGGCCGCTGCCGGTGCACAGGCCAGGTCGGAGAGAACAAGGTATCTCGCGGGTATCGACGCTGGCCGGGGTGGGACGGACCAGGGAAATTTCCAGATTGCCAAATTGCCCGACCGTTATCCATGTCCATCATCAACATCATCACCAGCGGCAGCAGCAGCATCAACTTCATCACCCATCGTCAACCTCCTCATCCACTCCTTTGCACTGACTCGACCTTTTCTTCTTCCCAGCTTCTTTTCTTCTCCGACCTCTCTCCCGATTCGCCCCGTTTTTCAATTCTTTTTTCCACGCGTACAGTGACGACACCACCACTTTTTTTTTGGTTTCATCCGTCGTTGCAGACGCCCGCTTTGCTTGCTTGCGTGTTGATTACTATCCCACCTTTTCGGGTCACTTTTTTTCTCTCTCTCCTTCGCAGCCACCCCCCCGTCGCGCCAGGATCCAGAGCTCCCTTATCACGACGCTGTGCCCACCGATTCGCAGGGCCAACATCCCGATTGCGCCCGCCCGCCCCCTTTGCAACCGCCGTCGCCCTTGGTCCTCGCGTCATTGCCGGCACTGTCGTCGTCTTGGCCCTCTCCCTCTGTGCCTTTGGACTTGCTGGCGCTGCAGCCGAGGCACGTCCACCGCCGTCGAGAGTTGGATCGTCGACCGACGACGACAACCACGACGATTGCGATTCGACGCTTACTTGCTCCCGCCGCCCACGCATCGCGTACGCGACTTTGCTCGGACCGATTGCCAAGACGAGGAGTCCCGTCTTTGACTTGTCCGCTGGCAGACGAGGAATCGCCTTGCGCCCTCTGGCCGCCCAAAGGGTCATCATCTCGCTCGCGGTCCCGCGCGGCCTGCGGGCGCCCGACGACGCCCAGCGAGCATGCAGGCGGCAAGAGGCAAAGCCGAACACGGCCGTAAGGCAAAGGTCCGTCGTCCCACCATTCGTGGCCGAGGATATCCTCGCTTCTTTCCCCCTACCATCACCGGCTTCGCGACTGACGATACGCGCCTCACAGCTTGCCAATTCGTACCAGCAGCTCCTCGAGTATGCGCCACCTCCCTCCCAGATTTGTCCCGGCGACTCCTTGACGCGATGGCGAGACTGACGAGCGCAGCGAATTCGCGAGTAAGGATCTTCGTTCTGTCGGCAACTATACCCTCGGCCGCTTGATTGGAAAGGGCTCCTTTGGCAAGGTCTACCTGGCTACACACAAACTCACCAATGGCTCCAAGGTACGACACGGCGAATTTCGTCTTCTCTTGTTCCATACACGACCGACTAACGCTCGGGCACAGGTCGTTCTCAAGTCGGCCAACAAGACCGATTCCAACCTCGCTCGCGAGATACATCACCATCGCCAATTCGTCCATCCACATATTGCCAGGCTCTATGAGGTCATTGTGACAGAGAGCCTCATCTGGATGGTCCTCGAGTATTGCTCCGGTACGTCTGCACGGCACGCTCCCCCGCGTCACCGCTCACCGTCTCCCCGCAGGTGACGAGCTCTACAACTACCTTCTCCAACACGGCCCGCTTCCCGTCCACAAGGTGCAGAAAATCTTTGCTCAGCTCGTCGGCGCCGTCTCGTACGTCCACATGCACTCGTGCGTCCATCGCGACCTCAAGCTCGAAAACATCCTACTCGACAAGCACGAAAATGTCAAGCTCGTCGACTTTGGCTTCACCCGGGAGTATGAGGGCAGGACGAACCACTTGCAAACCTTTTGCGGCACAATTTGCTATGCCGCCCCCGAGATGCTCAGGGGCGAAAAGTATGCCGGTGAAAAGGTTGACGTCTGGAGTCTAGGCATCATTCTCTTCGCCCTGCTGTGTGGAGAGCTACCCTTTGACGACGATGACGACGGCGTAACGCGTAATAGGATCCTTACCGAAGAGCCCAAATATCCCCAACATCTTCCCAGCGACGCCCTCTCGCTCCTAAAGTCGCTGCTCTCAAAACGACCCTTTCCTCGCCCTTCACTGCAGGACATTTTGGCTCATCCCTTCCTCGCCGAGCACGCGCCGACGCAGCAAGCCATCCTTTGCGCCAAATCGCCGCCGCCGTTTGCGACGCCCCTGGAAAGAGACTGCCTTCAGCGAATGCGCAGCGCCGGCATCGACGTCGACTCCGTCATTGAATCCGTCTCCTCGCACAAGTGCGATGCTTTGGCAGGCTGGTGGACCCTTCTTCTTGAAAAGGAGGAGCGCAAGATGCGCCGAAAGGAGAAGAAACGTAAGGAGAAGGAGTCCGACAGAAACTTGCGCCGGCTCTCGGCGGCATCGAGTCGCCTCGAACGCCTCGCTCCCATCCTGCAGAACGTTGACGAAGATGGCGGTCTTACGAGCCAATTCAACAAATCCGGCGAGTCTGGTGGTCCCAGGAGCCGTGGGCGGAGCGAGCGGCGGAGTCAATACTTTAGCGGCGACTTCACCGCTTCTGATTTGCCACAGCTGCCCGAGGCAAACCCCGAGGAGGCCATCGTCGACGTCGACGACGTGCCCCCCACGCCCATTGATAAGGACTCGATTCGTTCCGTCTCCACTTCACGTCAACGCCGGCCCATTCCGCCGCCTAAGGAGGGTATCATTCGCAGCGCGAGATCGCGAGGCTCCACGCTGCATCTGGTCACGACGCCAGACACGCTGCTCAAGAGCGCCGGCGTCGATGGTCGCACCCAGCAGCTCGCGGAGAATGGCCGGCAGCACAAGAACAAGAAGAAGCCGAGCCAGACCATCATCGCTCACTGGAAGAATTGGACGCACTGGTTCATCGAGAACACAACGCGAAGGCGCAAGGGTCACGAGCGGCGCATCAGCCGCAGCACGCCCAACCTCCACCTCAAGGAAACGAGCGGCAACGGCAATAAAGAGCCCAGCCCGAGGCCACAAACGAGCAAATACCCCAACTCGGGCTCGCCCGGTGCTCAAGCTAAGGCCCCGCTGCCCAAGGGCATGGTGGCCAATGGCCATGCCGGTCGAGGGCACGTCTCCTCGCAGGGCGGCGCTGCCATCAGGCCCCACGCTTCCAAGTCGTCCATCTCGACACCGACGCAGCATCATTCTCTGCGGCCACGGATCGCCACTTCACAGTCGTACAAGCGGCAATCCTTGTCCCCGTCGCCCCTGACGCCCCGGTCTACGGTGAGACGCTCATCGACGGGGCTCCGGGGTAGGAAGTCGACGTCGTCATCGATTTCGTCTGTTCGCTCCATGCACCACCACCATCATTCGCACTCCAAGGCGTCGTCGACGAGCTCGGCGGGATCCGTGTCGACATGCAAGACGCCTTTGGGACGGGGCCAGTCGCCGCATCACTCGGTCAAGGTGCTTCACGCTACGCCCACGGGCAGCTCGTTCCCGGCCAACATCCGCCTCGTGCTCGGCTCGCCCGGGCCAGCGCCGCTCCAGCTTTACAACGAGGGCATGCCCGCCAACGAGCCGCAGCCGCCGGGATCGCCGAACCCCTTCTCATCCGGCGTGCTGTTTGCCAAGCGCAAGAAAAACCTGTTCAAGGGGCCGACACTCAACTTTGGCGGCCAGAACTTTAGCGGCCGTCGAAGCTCGTCGGGCGCCCACTCTCGCAGCGGCAGTGGGTCGGCGCTCGGCAGGCGCTCCGGAGAAATCACGATCCAGGAGGAAGACGAGAACGCCGTCGCCGAGGAGGCCGAGCTCGAGTGCGAGGAGGTCGACATGTTCAACCCCATCGTCGGCGGGCCGGGCGAGAAGATCGAGGAGCACATCATCGAGGACGAGGAGCCCGCGTCGCCGATGTCGCCCTTTCGCAGCCCGGCTCTCGGCGCGCCCTTGTCCATCGGCCACGAGCCCGCGGTCCGCCTCAAGCATTAGCCTCTTGCGCGACGAACCTTGATCCTTCAGTCTGCACAAAAACAAGGGAAACGAGCGCGCCCGATGCGCCGCTAAAAAAGCCCCCCTGAGCACCAGACTAGACACCCGGGGTTGGGCGACGCGGCCGTGGGATTTCACGTCACCATTTTTTCTTTGTCACTCTGTGGAAACAAAAAGAAGCCGCTATTCAGATGTACGCTCTAGAGAGACTGCGACGAATTTTTGTTTTGATGAGCTCGAGGCGCCAGGAGATATACCCGGCTTTAGACGGCCATAGATGTTTGTACCTATATAATTGACGTGTCGTAGATGGTGGTGCTGCCAGCCTGGGCCTCGACTACTGTCGCCGATGAATGTTGAAAAGTCAGATAAGCAAAAAGTAAAGATTCGTTATATCGTGGTCAAATTTCATGGGTATAATCTACATGCTACACGTATTATCTTAAACTCCCTTGAATCGCATCTCGGCCTAACGTCATTGGCATGTCCAATCCGTCGAATGAGCGGCTGTTTTGGAAGACGCAAGCCTTTACTTGGCAGGTCGGGCGTGCTGCTTGCGCATGCGCTCGACGACACCGTGGCGCTCCTCGCGTAGTGTGACCCATATCCAGAACCAGCTAATCATCTCGACAAAGATGAAGGTGAAGAAGACGCGATTCTTGAGGCCGTCGCCGCCCCAGGACGAGGGCGCGTAGGGCAGCGACGAGGGGCCGCCGGCGCCGGTGGCGGACGAGGGCGACGAGGGCGACGACGAGGGCCGGGTGTAGCGGGGCGGGTGGGCGCCGTAGACGGGGGACGAGGGGCCGAGGAAGTAGGTGTAGAAGACGAGGCCCATGGCGAACATGGAGCGCACGGGAGCTGGTTCGCGTGTCAGTCAACCTGGGACGGGCACGGGGGGAGGTTGGGGACAGACCTTGGACGCCCCAGTAGTAGAGGGAGCTCAGCTCCTCGGGCATGGACAGGGCGACGAGGTCGCATAGGCCAAAGAGGGCGAGGACGGCGCCGAGGAAGGCGAGCGCGGGACTCGGGGCGTCGAAGCCGTGAGCCGTGGGCTTTGGAGACCAAGTCAGCGTTTTGAACAAGGAGACGCAGGAACCGCAGTGACGGCAAGTAAAGGGAAACATACCATGCCCATGCTCGTGCCGAGGACGTAGACAATCGTCTGGTCATCGAGGGCGCGCGGGTTAGTGAGGAAGAAGTAGGCAATGGTCAGGTGAAAGAGGGAGACGGAAGTGATGATTGTCTTTGAGGCGATGAGCGGCATGGCGGACGGGGCTTAAAGAGGTTGCGTGTATTGTCGGGGTGATTGTTTGCAGAGCCGGACGGAAAGGCGGCCAAGATATTTCGTCTTATAAGACGTCAGGCGCTGTGTTTATTTTTTCTTCTTCTTTCCTTGCTCGATCGCGAACTGAAGTGAGGTGGCTGTTGGGACGAATATAGGCGCGGCCGTCGGTCGTTGGTGCTCGTGTGGTCGCCAACGAGAACGTCGAGAAAAATGGCAACGCTGGCCTCTTGAGCTTGTGTTTGTTTCTTTCGGGGGGGAGGAGAGCCGAGGAGAAAACGAGGCCAAGCAGCGGCGGCTTGCAGATCCAAAGGGGGTGAGAGGGTGGAACGTGTCCGGATTGCGCTGTCGTTTGTGACAAGGACACGGCGGATGCGACGTGACGAGCGTCGCAATGAGAGATGGCGATGTCGATGGCTTATCGGGCGGCGCGCGGGTGCTGCATCGTCGTTGGGGGCTTGTCTGCGTTGGCTTTTCCGGGGGGGGATGGCAAGAAACGGGCAACGGTTGATCGGGAGGCAGCTGAGCTTCGTGGTTGGTGGTTGGTGGTGTTGGCACTGGGCAGGGCAAAGCAGGGTCCAGGTGCCTGCGGGTCAAGCTTGGCAGGGGGAAGCTTTGAGTGGGGACAGACATCCATTATGGCAGTGGCTGTGGCTGGAGAGATTGGTCCCCTGGGGTGATGTGTGGCGCCGTGGCGTTGCAGTGACCTCAGGGCAAGTCGTGCATGGGCACTTGTACCAACGCTCGACCTCGACGTTTGGGTGAGCGATTGCTGGATCATGATAAATGGCGGCCGTATATGTGAAAGCGCTGACTTGGTGAGGCGCTCTGAGAGTATCTATCTAACCGGAACAGCTCAAGCAATGCAAGCGTAAATAGTGTTCAACGTGAGTTGCTCCAATCCCCAACCTCACTTATCCGATTTGAAGCGTCACTCACGACGTTCACAGACATTCAACATCACAAACATATGCAAAACTCTCGCCAAGCCCGAGACGCCAACGTCATGGAACCTGCTGCGCAACCCTCGCTGGACAAGGCCAGGCACGTCAAGTACTGGCAGCGCTGCCTCAACACCCACCTCCCCTCGGCCTACACGGCAAACGACTCGACGCGCCTCACCTTTGCCTACTTCATTGTCTCCGCCCTCGACCTCCTCGACGAGCCGCTGTCCGCTGGCCACCGAGCCACCATCCGCGCCTGGGTCCTAAGCCTCCAGCACCCGGCCGGCGGCTTCTGCGGCAGCTCTACGCACAGCCTGCCGGGCCCGCACGCCGCCAGGGGCTCCGCCAACCTCGCCGCCACCTTCTTCGCCCTGCTGCTCCTCGGCCTGGCCGCCGGGACCGACGCCGAGGCGCGCGTCGCCTTTGCCGGTGTTCGCAGGGGAAAGCTGCTGCGCTGGCTGCGTGCCCTGCAGCGGCCCGACGGGAGCTTCGGCCAGGTCCTCTGGGACGGCGAGCCGTGCGGCGGGAGGGATACGCGCCACGCCTACCTCGCCAGCGGCATCAGATGGATGTTGCGCGGGCATGTGAGCCCGGGTCATGAGAGCCCGGGTCATGACGCTTGGGTGCCCGACGTCGATGTCGACGCTATGGTGCGTAGCATCCACCAAGGTCAGGTAAGCACGCGTGGCGTTTAGGTCTTTGCTGTTCGGGCTTGCTGACGGACAAAGACGTATGACGGCGGGCTCGCTGAGGCCTCAGCGCACGAGTCACATGGTCAGAAATCTATCCGGCTATACTTATGACTGCTTCACTGACACCTGATCCAAGCCGGATATGCTTACTGCGGCATAGCAGCCTTGCACTTGCTCAGATATTCAGACCCGTCGTGCTCTTCCAAACCCTCAGTTTGGAGTCCAGATGATAAGAGAACTTTACTTAGTTTCCTTGCCAACAGACCTTTCCAATACCTCGCCTCAGAGGAGGCGGGGGAGGAGGCCGATGAGGAAAACTTTCTTGAGCCAGGCTTGGGCGGCTCGCCTGCCGAGGGACCAGCTTACATTGGCTACAATGGGCGATGGAATAAAAAGGCAGACACCTGCTACTGCTGGTGGGTGGCCGGCGCTCTCGAGGTAAGCAGGCGCCGTTGCTTCCAAACTGACACCGCGCCAGTCACTGACGACAGGGGGGAATATTCAGATGCTCGACGGCCGGGGAATGGTGAGCGTCCAGCCTTCTCGTCGATACATACTCGACATCACGCAGCACCGCATCGGCGGCTTCTCCAAGTCTGTCGGCGGACCGCCCGATGTCTTTCACTCGTTTCTCGGTCTCGCTGCCCTGAGTCTCATGGGCGAACCCGAGCTCAAGGACTTTGACGTAGCGCTGTGTTGTAGCAGTGACACGAGACGCAAGCTGGAACTTGCACGGCAAGGCCTATTGGAGGTAAAGACGGGTTTTGATGGTGATGGGTTTTGGGACAGCCTTCGGTCATGACGGGACGCCGAGATGGGATGACAGAGGCCTTTGAGTCTTGGCTGTTGGCGAGGGTGGATAGAGGTCTTTGACTACACAGTGCGGCATCCTAAACTGCAGGCCGTGATTGCCGAGATATATCCGGTCTGCCCATGACTTCATCGGCCCATCAGCCTTCAGTGTTCATTGCGGAAACAACATCTCGCCCATCGCAATCGCATGCACCATGTCGTCGACCGAACCGCAAGGGTCCGCCCTGGATCCGTGGGACGACAAGACGAAGCAAAAGTTTGAGACGTGAGCCGCGCCGCCACCTTGTCGAGTCTCGTCCTCGCCACCGTCCGCCGCTGACTGCCGAACCGCAGCAAGTCCAAGAGCGAGTATTACGACCCGTGCCAAGAGGCCGCGCAGCGATCCTACAAGTGTCTGTACCGCAACGGCGGCGACAAGTCCATGTGCGGCGAATACTTTGAGTAAGCCGAGGCACCCCGGCCGGAGGTGTGTTGTTGCGGAAGTTTTGGCTCATGGTGACGGCACAGGGCGTATCGCGAGTGCAAGAAAGCCTGGGTAAGTGATGATGATGGCCAAAAGATATGAATTTCTGATTGCTTACGACTGCGCGCAGACGGAACGGCGACAAAAGGAGAAGAAGGGCAGGTTTTGGTGAAAGACGAGCCATAGACGACGACAAGGCGCTCGAACCGCCAACAGATTACAACGATTGCTTCAGCGAATGATCAAGGAGAAATGTGCAATATATACCAAGGTGATGGATGGAGATGTACGATATGGCGAGTAGACTACACGAGGTGGTGGCAAGACTAGATGACTGTCGACTCCAACTCAAAGCTATCCGATATCTCAGTGAAGACATTGACAGTAAAACTTGTATGCATTGGCAATACACTTAAGATTAAACACCATGGCAGTCTAGGCAATCTGTTGTGTCATGGGCACTGAACGGCAGATTCACAAACGGACAGTGCGCGTTTTGTCACGACACAGTGTGCCGCCAACGTCTCCATCCGCCCACACCTCTCAAAAGGTGTATTGAGTCGAGACCAACGGCGCAAAAGACTCGCTCGGCAAGGGACCGGACTAAAAAAAAACATTTAACAGAGGCACAGCTGCCATGAGTCGCACACGCCCTCGACTGAGGAACGGAGTCGACTTGCAGCTTCAGTCTGCCTTTGGAGACGGCAACTGGGCCGTTGCCATTCGCCTTGCCGAGAAACGGGCGCGGACTCTTCAAGATCAATACTTTGACGTACGACTCACCGTGTTTACTCGTGTCTTTCATCCTGCCTCACATGTCGCGTCATTGAAGCTGACTCTGGATTTCAGATTGTCAAGATTTGCGCAGAGAGCCAGCTCGATGATCCGGCTGCCAAGCTAACGGCAGTCGAGGCGCTGAGGCGCTTCGTCAAGGACGGCGTCGTTGTCAAGGACGTGGACGGCATCGACCTGCTCGAGTGGGCCGTGCTCGATCTCATCCCGGACGACGAGTATGCCGACACGCTAGGTCCGCTGCGAGCGAGGGCCGTCAAGGCCTCGCCCAAGGACAAGGTGGCCGCCACCCGCTGCCTCGAGTCTTGCCTGCTGCACTGGGACCTGGTCAGCGCTCAACAGGTCAGGCCGCGCTCTTGCTCCATCGTTTGCGCGGGACTCACGTATACCGCAGATTGCCGCCATGATTGACCGGTCGTTCCCCGGAGAGCGCATGTTTCTCTTTTGGAACATTGCCATAACGCACCTGCTGGCGGTAAGGGCCCTCACGCCCCTGGAGATCTCAACGCCGACTTGCTGCTGACGGCTCAAGACGAGCCCGCAATGCCCGCCCGAGAAGCAGAAGCTCTACGGGATGCTTGCGCACAAGCAGATGGAGCGTGCCGCCCAGCTCACGGAACAGGTACCACCCTCGCCCGCACATCCCCGGTGCCCGCCTGACCCAGTCTCCCTCAGGCCAGAACAACCGCTTCGAGTGACGAGCCGCCGACTCCCCCGGCACGGAGCGTCCAGACTGAGCAAGAGGTGCTCCTGCTCTACGACGTCACCGAAGCCCACGGCTCGCCGCAGGACCTTGAGAAGACGCTCGCCAGTCCCGTCTTTAGCCCCGTCTCGCAATTCCGCATCGGCCGCAAGGAGCCCTTCCTCCAGGTCGTGACCAAGTATCACAGCCGGCGTGAGTGGCAGACCGTCCTTGACCTCTGCCGCGAGTGCTTGTCAGATGCCGACGAGAACGACGAGCCCACGCTGCTGGCGTCCGACGTGCTGGTCTGGCGTTACTTCATTGACGCGGCCGCCAACCTCAGGAGTGCCGTACCCGAGTAGGTGATGAGTGCCGTGGATAAACTGTGGCGAGACTGATGATGGATAGTGCTGTGACGCAAGTTCAACAAGTCCTGCTACAGCTGGCCAAGTCCAAGAACTTGCGACCTATTTACCGGCGAAACATTCTCCTCGCCAGGTTATGGGCCTCCTTTGACCTCGGCTCCGGCGACGAGCCGGATTTGACCGAGGAAAAGCCCTCGTCTCTTCGCCTGAGAGAGCTCATCGCCTTCATAGACGACCAGCAAGCAAGCGCTGCCTGCTTTGACGACATCAAGAGCTGCGTGGAAAAGCTCGACATCTCGGCGGCCAAATACCTCGCGTGTCAATACGTGCCGCAGCAGGCCGATGCAGCGCGCGATGCGATTGCAGCAGCGAGGCTGCACCTACTTTCCATAAAACTTCGTTTTCTCGTTTCAACATGTCCTACAAGCATCATCCGGATACCAGGGGAGCAGCCGGCGTCCAAGTGCCTCATCTGCGAAACAGCATTCGAGACCACCATGTGCACCTCTTGCCTGACTAGCATCAGCAACAGCGCCCTTGAGATTCAGGCCCAGACAAGCATGGAACTGACCGGCGACTCGATTGCTGACCAAGAGATACTACCAGAGCTGGCTCTTGCAGTAGCCCTTTGCAACCTCAAGCTTGCATTTAACGCAGATCGACCAGGCCTCGTGCCCAAGACCTCGGCCTCTCTACGCCACATCTGCCGAGCCCTCTTCATCCTCGAACACCAGCTCCATCTCACCCCCAAACACGGCGCCATATCGCTACTCATGGTGCAGCTGCACCTCAGGCTGGGCTCGGCACACAGAGCCCGCGAGATCTGGGACGACCTAGCCGTCAAGCGCACCATCATCGACTCGCTCGCGCCAATCTTCTACGATCGCCTTTCGACGCTGTCACCCGCCGTCCTGTCACCATCCGACTCATGGGGACAACGTCTCACCGAGACGCTCAAGGCACACTACGCCGTGTCGCTCAAGTTGCGGATGCCACGGCGGTTGATTGACGCGTTCGAGGCCGGCAGCTACCGCAGCATCATGGACATGCCCAAGTATGTTGGTGATCTACGAGCCAGTTGTACAAGGGCCATGGGTCTTGTCGAGGATTCGAGAACCAAGAGAATGCTGGGCATTGCGTCAAGCAGCGTACTCGATGACGTTCGATTCAGTACGTCTTTTGGTCCAACCATTGAGCTCTGGCTGACTAGATGTAGCCGAAGTTTTTGACGAACTACGCCTCAACGAAGTCATTGATTACGGGTCGTTTCCGTCTTGGGACTGCAGCTCTTGCAGGCCAGTCTATGAGCACCTGCGGATCGGCCCGCCCCCTTCAGTCAGTGTGTTCGCTTGACATCTAAGCTCCTTTGCTGACGAGCTCCAGAACGAACGATGCCATCTATCTTTGCTAGCCGAGGCTTTCCATGACGTGCTTAACTACAAGCCGCCTTCTGTATACAAGGCCGCTGCCGCCACCGGTCCATCGGATCAGACCTTTGTCCTCGAGATGATGGCAAGGATAGGCCACTCGTTCTCAAAGTTTCTGAGACAAGCCGGGCGCAAGTGCACCGCGGCCGAGATGCTCTACTTTGAGAGCGTCAGCCTGCTTTGCACACTCATCACCATATGTACGACCAGCAAGCGCGCGAGCCCCTTGCCAGACGTGCTAGAGCATATAGTAGACTCGCTGCGCGCAGCCCTCGAGACCTTGTCTTTGGCACTGACGCCAAGTGGTGATGATGAGACCGAGCAGGCTGCCGCACTCCTTGCGTCACTGCACGACGTCGCCATGCTCCGCGAGACGGCCGCGGCCGTGTCGATGACGATGGGATGGATCCTCGATTACAACGAGCGAGCAAAGGAGCGCGACCGGTCCGGCAACAGCAACCTGCCCAAGGACATGGTGGCGCTCATCAAGGGTCTCCGAGCCGCCGCCGCCGCCGAGCTCGCGCGCGGACGAGACGCGATTCGGGACCTCAAAGGCCACGCCGGCGTCATGGGGCGCGACGGCGTTGCGCGGCTGCGGCGGTGGGCACTCGGCGGCGACGATGCGCTGGCGGCAATCGTCGAGGACGGCACCGTGTTCGAAGTCGTCGAGAGCTGGCGCCTGGGCGTGGAGGGCTGGCAGGGGGTCAAGTGGGAATAGCGCATCGGGGAGCAAGTTGAGATGCGCGACTCGTGGTAACGGCCGGCGCGTCGGCGCTGTCATCCTCTGGGCTAGCCCATGAGCTTTTCAATATGGGGACAGCAGATATAGATGTGCCTCGACTTATCTGTTGAAGGGGCTGATATCTGTATGGATCTAGGGCAGCTGCGGTAGCGTGATGAGCACCAACTACAGCGGCCGCTTCACGAGAAATGAAGTTGAATCGCGAAGTTGAACCTGTAATCCTTGATTGTTGAGACAATCGACGGCGCACTCGTTTCAGTAGACAGACGGGCGTCAGTGTGCACGTCTAGGCGTCGACACATGCCAACAACCTAGACCCCCAAGGCGGCCCGGGCGATGCGCACGAGGCGCAACGTGTTGCGCGCGTAGCGGTCGTCGGCATCGACGAGGATCGCGCCGCCCTTGGACAAGCTTGGTCGCGTCAGAGTCGGTCCACCGCATCCGCCTGACGATGGCGGGAAGGCCAAAGACGACGACGAGCTCGTTCCTGATGCGCAGCCAGAGGCTGACGTGCTACGGTGTCAGCGTCCCCTCGAGCTCGAAGCCGGCTGGCCGGGAATGTAGGGGCACGGCATCGTGAGGAAGGCCATCTGCGGCCAGACCCGGGCAATGGGCAGCTTGTACTCGACGTTCATGTCCTTGACGGCGTCGACGAAGATGTCGGCAATCGTGGCGGCCGGCCTCGTCTCGGTGTCGTTCATGATGGCCTTGAGGCCGCGATATGCCTGCGGCCAAAACGAGTCAAACGTGTACTTGCTCTCCATTGTCTCCCCGATGCCCTTGGAAATGTCCCATGACCGCATGCGCAAATAGTGATCATTCATCTGCCGGGGAGTCGGGCTCGGGCCGAGGGTGTAGACCTCGGTGATGAAGTCGTATCCTTTGATCCGTCCTTCTTGGCCCTCGAGTATTGCAAACTCGATTGTGTGACCCCTAGCGGCCAGAACGGCGCCAATCTCAAAGACGGGACCCATCCAGTATCAGTTCTTGAGAGTCCTTGGACATGCCATGTCGCCCCTGACTCTCAGGAGACTTACTGGCATGAGCGAATCCGCCTGTCGTCACCACCGAGAGTATTTTGCGTAACGGGTGCGTCAAGTCGTCATCAAACATTGTACTCACTTGTCACAGTCAAAGTCCTTGTGTTGCGTATCGTAAAAATGTCAGGTGTGCGTTCTCCGGCTCGTTCGGCCATGATTCTCTGCAGAGCGAAGAAACCCCTCAAGTCTTGGACCCCAATACCAACCAACGAGCGAGTGCCTCTGTGATCTTGATTGGATATTCGGGAGCCCGCAGTTGAACGAACCACACAGGCTTACGGCTCAATGGCCGAGGTGGCTTCATGTGTAAGTGTACTGCCGTGATCCAATCCCCTCGAGTTTGTTCGCCAAAGTTTCCTTGACGAGCATCAAGAGATATATACGTTTTCGGCCTGATGCTGCTATTGGCAATCTTTTCGTGGGTATGCTATCGTTTTGCCCATCGCCGATCCCTCAAGGCTGCTAAAATATGCACTTCACTGGCTGTCAGCGAAAGAGCATGTCCGGAGAGAATCATTGACCACCGAACAGCTGTTCATCAACACACCGTGACCAATGAGAAATCCAGAAGGCCGCAGACCACGTGCTTGCAAGAAGACGTCTGCAAGCCCTTTAAATCCCATCAACGCGTCTTGGGAATTTTGTGCTTTTCTTGCCTTGGCACGTCATCCCATCTTTCCGTCTTGCATCCCATGTTGCCGTCAACAGGCACTTTGGGAGCATCAAGCTACGCAGCTGCGAGACCGACAGAAAGCAGCAACTCTCATAAGTCTTTCATCTGATTTCCGGGCGAAATTGCCTCGTGCGGCTCGCATCGAGTCCATTCCGGCGGTGGACAGCCTGTGATTTGGAACATATCAGCTAATGCAACGTTTCGCAGCCAAGGCACACAAACAAAGGGTACACTTCTCAACGCGACAAGAGTGAGACCCAAACTCCCCCATACCGCCGGAAGCAGCTTCGTCGCGATAGACGTTGTCGGCTACTCGTGAGTATACTCAAAAAGGCCTGGCAAACGCTAATTATCATGCGAGTCCACAAAGTACGCCGGCTGCCCACGATCCCGGGCTTCTCTGTGCGAAATGGGAGCCCATCCGATAGCGATATCAATGCTCATAGCGTCGACAAGATCGCGGATGCCTTCAAGTCCGTCCTGACTCAGCCCCGTTTCGACAAGGGCTCTCAAGTCCGCCGAGTATGTGTAAACCTCGCTGTCTTATTCCGTCTCATAGTCTTTTACGGAGACCTGGCCGACACTGACAAGTTCTGGCGCTGTGTCGCAAGCGACTGGGGCCTTCGCTTCCAGGATCGAGATGCCCCCAGCAAGGTGCGCCGTCTTGTCCACTACTACACCATGGCCCGGAAGCGAAGCATCGAGATCCGAAAAGACCCTTGTCGTGCGACTCTACTCATGCGCCTGGTCGACTTTTGGATCAAGCAGCAGATCTTCTCGACTCTCGACTCGAACAACATTGACTCTATTTGGAAGGAGCGGCGAGCGGCTTGGGCGAAACTCAGGGACGGCCATGTGCAGATTCTTCTGAGCCCGAGGGAGCTACCCTGTCTTGTCGAACGCGCATCGAAGCTTGTAACGCTGGTGATGCGACCGGCCCACAGGCCGGAGGATATTGACGAGACACCAGACGCCAGCGACAGCGATTCGGATGCGGGCAAGGAACATGCCTGGGACGACGACCTGTCACCAGAGGAGCTTCAAGCCCTCTACAGGCTCCTCGACGAGGAGGGATGGCTCGTATGGAGAGTTGGCATCGGCAGATTCTGGGATTGAAGAGCGAGGCATTCGATGAGCGGTTGTCCGCATGCGCCTTGCCGCCGTTTCGTCCATAACTCGGCTGATCCCGACGGATTGGTCGAGTAAATGGTGTTGAGCTCCAGTGTAAGCTGTGCTCTGAGCGAGCCTTGAAGGATGGCGTCCACTCGGAAAACAGTTGCCTATCAATCGCTGCTTGAATCGCCGACAAGGGTGGTGTCCCCCTTGTGATAGGGTGAGCGTTGTGCGGGATAACTGTTGAACTTGAACCAGACAGGCATGCGAGGATACGATAGAAGACGTCAAAACGAGGACCCGAGAACAATGAAAACTAGTTACTGAAACAGAAATGGCTTACTTCGAGGACATGATAGGGCAACCATGCTCGGTGACGAAATTTGCAACAAGTTCTTGACTCAGGGTTGTTTCCATCATAGCAGCAGTCTCTCTTCAAACATTTGATTGACGGCGAATGCAAGATGCCATGCCCATGGTGCACTCAAGGATTCTATAGTCGATGGATCTGGACTATCACGACTGACTGTTTGCCATGCACGATGTTTGGTCGGTGGGTCTTGATGTAGATCAAGCCAACGCCGCGCTCCTGATACACGGCATAATGGCGAGAGCCGTTCCGAAATGTTTGGACATGATACAGTTCTCTATAGGCTGCAACAAGAGGCAGTGTCTAGTGCCATCTCGACATGTGGAGCGCCGTATTCTCAACCAGAACTTGAAAGTGTGACCAACTTGGCTCGAGAATAGTGATGCGAAAGCGGGGGCTCACCAATAGTGACGTCGGGAAGTGTGCTGCAGATTCGTTGATATCGGGCGTCGATTTTTCCATGGTCAAGGGGACTTGCACATTATGTCACCAATAACCGAGCCGGAACAAGAATGATTCATGAAGTGATCTGCAGTAAACAGTAGCAGAGCTCGGTAGGTGAACGAGGTTGATTGACTTGAGTCCGAGTCACGCCTGATGCGCCAAGTAGAGTCGGAGAAGGATTCACTGACGCGGTGTCGGCCAGCTTCCGTAACTTAAAAAAAGCGAATAAACATCAGACTGCGAATGATGACAAGTGCGCAACGAGCCTTTGCAACGTCGGCAACAGCGATTGGGCATTGGACGATGGGCAGCCCTCGTCGTAACCCTCATTCTGTGTCGGCGGCGGCAGGCGATGTCACATGGAGCGAGTAAAGCGGGAAGCTAGGGCCAGACTGGAAGAGGAGCCGGATACGATTGGAACCTTGATCACGAAGCGGGCTGGAGTTGGGGGGGTTGGCGGAGGTCCAGTTTGACTCGAGGTGCTGGATGCGCGTTTGAAGATGCGCATCGTCTGGGGCAAAGACGGGGGGCCCGCCGACAGGGCTGAGCTGTCATGGTGGTTTCTTCCAAAGCAGTTTGGTAGTCGTCGACTCGACAGAGAACATGCCGCATGAGGGAAAGAGAGCAATGACAAGAGTCAGCGATGAGCCACTTGAAGATACCGGGGATGGTGCTTCTCTTGTTCAACGTGGCCATGCATCATCGCCATTCCGTCCCTCTTCTCGAGACCATGACCAGCCGAAAGAGGCACTGGACTAGCGGAATTCTGCGGCGGCTTCGAAGAAGGGTTGCAGCCAGAGACGCTAGCGGTCACACAGACGTTGCAGCGGATATCGGAAAAGTAGGGGACCCTGACTTTGGCTGGCCGAGGCCGTGGATCAAGATGGGATGGCCGTTGCGAAGGGCGAGAGTGTGGGTAGCATTGCGCGAGGTCGTGGCCGGCCCGGGTAATAATCCGGTCGCATCTCCAGCTGCGTTCTCCTTGGACCACTCGTGGACCAACCACCAAAGTCCGGACCACCATCATCACCACCACCGCCACCATCGTGATCCGTGACGCTGGCTCCCCTGACAGATCTCGCCCACACCATGTCGGCGCCAGCTCTCGGACCCTCGCCTCTCCGGCTCGACGACTCCACCGTGCCGCTCGTCGTCGGCCCATCTGTCATTTGATGTCTGCAAATGGTGGTATGGGCCATGACCCGGATGCTAGTCCCGTGCGTCCCGTGTTCCCGAAACAACAATGGCCCTCTGCTGCATCTAGTTGCATACTTAATCGCGTCTTCGCGGAGGCTGGCGATGCTGCGGCCACTTAGTCGTCTGCTGTTTCGGCCCAAGTCTACTGCTTTGGGAGAGGCACGTCGTCTCTTGTCACGGCACAGAATGAGCCCTGGCACCCACACCGTCCCAAGCTGTCCGATACGGCGCCGGTTTCCATCTGACTCGGCAGCCCGTCAGAGAAGAAAATCCAAGCCGATCCAAATGCGACCATGGACTCCGTACTTGCTCCTAGTCTGTGTTGCTGTCTTGTCGAATATAAAGATTGCCCCTTCGCCTCTTCGATAGACGATTCTTTTCATCATCGCAACAGGTTTTGCATTCATTCACTCTAGTCTGCGACTGAGTCTTCGAGCTGTGCTCCCAACTCTATAGAATCAACTACTTCGATAATCTCCCACCACACCACATCGCAACAGACTTTACATCCGCCCAACCGCCAGCATGAAGTTCACCGAGATCCTCTCTCTACTCGCCTTTGCGGCTTCCACACCCATCTCATTTGCTCAGCCCACCAATCTCAACCCGGCTGACAACAGCATCGACCTTGCCAACCGAGGTTAGTAGTGCACCTTCTCTGACCACTGTCGAATCCTGCAACTAACACTTCTACAGCCGTCGGTATCGACTATAGCGCAGGGGCTGCTGCCGGTACTCTAACCGCCCGCGGTGAAGAAGGCCTCGAGCGCCGCGCCAAGAAGGGCAAGGGCAAGAAGAAGGGCAAGGGCAAGGCCAAGGGCAGGGCCAAGGCCAAGGGCAAGGGCAAAGGCAAGAAGAAGGGCAAGGGCAAGGGCAGGGGCAAAGCCAAGGGCAAGGGCAAGGGCAAGGGCAAGGGTAAAGGAAAGGGCAAGGCCAAGGCCCAGAACAAGCAGGCCAAGGGCAAAGGCAAGGCCAAGGCCAAGGCCAACGGCGCCCGCAACAACGATGACGAGCAGACCAGCGCTCAGGAGCAGGCCAAGAAGAACGCCAACAACGACGCCCTCAAGTCTCAGCAGGAGGCCGCCGCCGCCGCCGGTGGACAGGTCGGCAAGCGCGATGAGAGCGAGATGCTCGAGGCCCGCGACCCCTACGCCGTCCTTGAGAGCTCCGGCGGCAACTAAGCTCAGCCAGCTGCGATAAGAGATTTCGAATTCCGAATTTTAAGGCTTTAATCATGGCAAGGTTCTCTACGGCAGGACCATTGGAGTTTAGCCTGGGCGCAAAATATAGAGTGTTACGAATAATATGACATGAACATATATCTTCACTCTCTTCTCGATTTGCACCTCATGATAGCTCGCGAGATTCTACATTGCTCAGGAACAACTCCAAAAGACCCATTTCCGTTTGTCTAGACCAGTGCAACTGACCCAACCTGTCGACTCGCATTTGTCGCTCCTGACATACCACTAGGGGGTTTGTTTAGGATATCGGCACGACGCCAGGCCGGTCATGTAGAGTTGGGACGGACCGACAGGGCATGATCGACATGTCCTGAACGAATCATCAACAAGGAACTTTTTGGTGCCGACTGGGCGATCAAACTCCTCGTGTGACCATCAACTAAGCCTCTTTTGACCTCGTCGCCGCTCTCCTGGTTTCGCACAGCCCTGTGGCCAATCTGAAACTGGGCGAGTTCGCCAAGCTCGCTTCCCACGCCGGGCTCTACAATACGGTTTCAGACACCTCCGACTTGTGAAAACCTCCGCACTACTGTAGCACTTGGCGTGGCTAGGCTTCGAGGCTTGCAGACTTGTCTTTTGCCAATAACCACCTCGCAAGATTGGTGCGTCAAGGCATGGCATCGGACCAGCCAACTTGCGGCGCGGGCCTACGTTAACCGTGATGGATCGACGCGCAACACATTGTGAGTTACTGTGCCGATTGTTCTCCGTTTAAGTGACAAGACTTGTCCGATGCAGCGCTCCTGCTGCTTCCACCTCTTCGCTTCCTGTCCTCCAGTCGTACACGGACCGACCAGAGATTCTTGGACATTACTTGAATAATGCCAATTATCCCCGTATAGATTTTCTATCTTTGCAGGCTCCATTTAAAAACTATCCTGTGTCTACCACTTTGGTCGATCTGCAACCTTCATCGCGCACACGAGTCAAATTGCGTCGGCCTCATGACTCCCGGTTTCGAATCGCATTACCGGACATGAATATATCCGGGAACATTTCTTCTGCAATCATATCTCATGAAGAATTGGCGTGATATTGAAGGTGGTTTCTCCTCAAGTAAAAGTGCTCGGCTATCACCGGAAATGGAGTCGATTGCATTGAAATGCCCATCGACGAATCTCTCTCAACTCACGTGCAGACTGATGGAAAAGTGCGTGCGTATAATCAGTCAAGCGAAGACTAGGTTCTCATGAATCCCGATCTCTTCTCCTTAAAGTCGAGCAAGCTTAGGTGAGGAAACTCGTAGTCGAGGCCGTTTAGACCCTTGGGGGCTACCTTACATGCACATCAGCTCCTTCGCGCGGAGTTGTAAGGTACAGTATGCAACCGCCCGACGAGAAACTGAAGGAACGCCGTAGCGGTAGGAAGTTAGTGAAGTGAATGAAAAATATTTGCCCAGGACTTGTAGCTGCCATTTGATGCCTTGAAAGCTGCTGGAACGGACTTGCGAGCGCGTTGTCGAAATCACTGCAAAAGGGTCTGGTATCGGTGGAGGTGCACTAGACGAGTTGAATGGGCTCGGTTAAGCTGAGATTCCCTCCACAACTCAACTTCTTTCTGAGTAGTCTTCGCACTCGCCAAGGAGACTGTGGGTGCCAAGTCAGTTTCCTCGACGTGCATGACACAACTGCGAAACAGGGACATGGCAACCCTAGCGTGCTCAGGATACGGACGCTCGACTGCGGGCTGTTAAACGTCCGTAGTAGTCTCCTTCGGCTTTCTATCCTAAATACCCATCTCCTTGAGAATGTCGCTAGGCTTCACTATAATTTGAAAACACAATCGTTTCTCGCTCGGGGCCCAACGAAGTAAAGAGTGAGTTGTTCGCTAGAATTGAACCCTCTCCCGAACGCTCGACAATTCTATAGACGCGGTTAAGTTCAGTCAAGATTGCTTGAGTTGAACTTGACATGCCTCGGCGGATGAGTCATTGGTTGTGCGTGGTAGCAACGGCAAAGTTCGGGTGTCCATGATTTCTGACGATTCAAGAACATGCGTACGGTCGGGGACTCGAGTAACAGTGTCCACACCAACGGGGTTAGAATTCCTGCTTCGACGCGTGCAAAGTCATCACCTTCAGTGCTCTCTCTTCATCTGCATCTATGTGCAGAGAACATGATTTGGCGTCTTTGCCCTCGCATAGGTCTCCAGCGGCATTGCGGCGCTACTTGTAGGCAGTGTATTCAAACGCCCAGCCTAGCCTCAGCCTGGGGTCATGTCAAGGCAGGCAACCTCTTAACTCCAGGCGAGGCTGAGGCAGGCCTATACCAAAAATGACATTGCGGGAATTGAGGCCATATCGAGACCCATTTTCGCTATCCGCTGGGTTGCAGGCTGTTTAGACTGCCGTAGCCAATAAGCTGGAAGAGTGTCGTCGTCATCGAGCTTAAAAACCTTCATTGAAAGCCAGGTTTCGAGCTCATCCATTTCGTCCTCATCCCACTGGGTCATATCTGTTTCACGCTCGAATTCATCCGGAGTCCTGGCCCTCTTAGAACCAGCACATGCGTCTGCCACAGGTAGGTTTTTATACTCTTCCCACAGTGAATTTAATGCCCTTTTGCCACCCGGCAGCCAGGACTCGGGGAGGGTGGCATCCTTCCACAGATGCGCGTCCTTCCACTGCCTCTCAAAGTACTTCCATTTCATTTGAGGATTGGTAACAATGGCAGCGTAATGGGCCGGCGTATCATTGACCAATGCAAAGTACTCATCAAGCTTCGTCCAGCAATTGACGATACATACACGCAATTGGCGGATGCCGGGGGAGGTAAGATCTGGATTTTCGGCCCGGAAATTAATGTCGTCACGGTATTCCCTGGCATGCTTCAAAAGGACATTGAGGGTCGTCAAATAGTCGGACAACACGCCCCGATCAGATGACAATTTGCTTCCCTCGGCGCGCTTGGTAAGAGTATAGAACTTCTCCAAGAAAGCTACAATCTCCGTCAAAACCGCCCAGTCGTCGGCAGTCAGGGAGTCGTGCTTGAGTAAGGATTCCTGTTCCTCCATCGACAGCGCCTTCTTATTAGATGAGCCGTGCATGAATTCCGCATGATCAATACAGAAGCGATCAATACGATCTCGTAGCTTGATGGCGCGCTCGATCATTAAGTAAAGGGAGTTCCATCGAGTTGCGTTGTCGACCACTAACTTTAAGCCATCGAATTCGGTGGCAAAGTCTTCGGATTGGCTCTGGATATTCGCAAATTTCTCTCGGCGTTGAGGTGTCCGACAGATAAAGGTCACGATGTTGTGAAGCTTGCCAACTGGACCTCTTTTCCTCCAAAGGTGTAGTTCTTTCAGCAGTGATGACTGTTCCTTGAACGCCTCGGCATTTTTCTCGAAAGCATCAAATTCTGTGCCATATAAGAAGGCTTTAGCAGAGAGGTTAATAACGTGGCCAAGGCAGCGTAGACGTCGACCCAGTCGTTGCTTTGGCGTCAAATGGGGAAGGAAGCGGGCGATGAGCGAGTCGATAGCAGTATTATTATTAGAAGCGTTGTCGGTAACGAAATAACCAATTCGATTCTGGAGATTGTATTCCTGAATAACCTCTTTTATGACCTCTGCTTGGTTCTCACCGGAATGGGAGCCATGCAACTGTCGTATCGCAATCAGAATCTAAAAATGAAAGCCGGTTAAGTCACTACTCACTACATCCAATCTTGACTGAAGTAAACATACCGATTGATTCTGACCAAACTCATCAATAAAATGAGCAACTACGCCGAGGAGGGCCAGATGATTTGGAGACGTCCAAAGGTCAAAGGAGAAGTGAATCTTGCTGACTGACCGAGCCAGAACCTCCTTTAGGTGTTCCTTCCGCTTGTTGAATGCCTCCAAAACTAGGGCTCGTAATGTATTCCCACAGCCCGGTAGCAATTTGTCGATCGATGGGTATACTATTCGAAGAAAGCCTACGAATAGCTCGTCCGCAACGAGTCTAAGCGCTATCTGGCAGACTACAAAAAAGGCAATTAAAGCTTCCTCAAAAGGGGCTCTCTTGACAGTCGTGGCCAACTGCACATATGATCCCGACTGACGAATTGGCGTGGTATATTCATGATAGTCGCCGCTGTCGCTCGTCGAGGGGGCTAAGGAGGACCTTTGGACCCATTCACGAGGGGTTTTCCGGCCGTGTTTGGAGATCCCATGAACAAGGAGGTGGGTTGGTTTATTCTGGGAGTTCGCATCTGCAAATTGGACTTCGCTACAGTGCTTACACTTCCAGATTTTGCGGTTTCGTAATTCTTTTCCGCTATCATCGAAGCCTGCAAATGTAAATATTTGCCCATATGAATTATGAGTAGATGCTTGCCTTTTGATGTCCGGATTAACTCTTCGGCCTGCTCCTTAGCCCAATACCAAGCTGAACGGCGGGACCTTCTATGACGATACGGCTCATACCGCACGTACCATATCCCTTTGACTCGTACTCGATGGTCTCGTGGTATCTGGGCCACCGCTAGGTCGTACGCAGCGTCATCCTGGGCTTCAAAAAGTGCCCTAATGGAAGGTTGTTCTTGGCCAGGGAGAGTTGGCGTATCACCGGACACAAGTGTAGTTAATTCGGAGCTGTTGTCGCTATCTGTTCCGGTGCAAGAAGCCATATTAGTGCTATCGATGGAATTGATATGTTGACGATGGGGTCGATGCCTTCGTTTGCATACTATTTTGGTAGCCATGATGGAAAAGGGGACGTAAATTGCTGTCGGAAACAGGCGGGAAAGCAAGTCGCTTTTCGCCTGCTGTAGTGTGCGCAAGCATCTTTACTTTTGGGTTTGAGTCACCTAATTTTACCCAAGCCCAGCCCAGCCTAGCCACCCCCTTTGTCTAGGCAGGCTAGGGTCCTCCCCCCCGATGAGGCAGAGGCAGGCAACCACCGAAAATTAGCTGCCGAGGCAGGCTTGATACCCAGAATTCGCTGTCGAGGCACGGCTAGGCAAGGCTAGGCAGGGGCAGGCTCAGGCAACGGCGGGGCGTTTGAATTCACTGCTTGTAGGGGGAGCTTGGTTTCAAGTTTGTGAGCCTCGCGCTCCGAGCAAAGCAACTTGCGGACCAATAGTCGCAAATCCGCATCCCTAGTAGACGCCAGTACGTCGTACTTTGTTATACGCTGCCAATTGATACAGTCACGATGCTATCTGTTAACAAGGTGGTCGGCAGCTCTACGTCCAAGTCCTCAACTGCGATATCAGTGCCCTTGCTACATGTATAAGCCCACCAAAAGCCTAGCTTGATCGCGGAATTTCTAGTTGCGGCATCTTCTGTCGTTCTGTTGGAGGACTATGTCGAAAAGATTTGCTCATTTCTGAGATTCTCTGTGCAAAGTTATTCGCAACTTTAGCCCAAAACTGCAACTACCTCGCACAGTATAGCCCGTCATTTGTTTACGAGATCAAACAAGGCAATACTAACTCATGGCCGCAAACACTCTTCGTCCAAAAGTCAAAGATGGACCTAGGGATTATTCTCTGCGTGGTAGTGAGGGCACATTCGGTTTAGTTACAGTTGGAAACCGTGAAGATGACACATCTCTCGTAAACTGTTACTTCACTTCCCGCGCACGCTAGCTGAAGAGGTCGCTTCTCTCTATGAGTGATTCACAATAGAGGCGCCGAGACTGCCAAACCTTCGCTAAGGAGACTGGAATTCGCATTTGTGAGTGACGCTGGTCGCGCAAGAATGAGGTCTGGTTGCTTAATGAGTGAGCCCTAACTTTCCACTACTATGCTAAAATAGCACGAATCAAGTTGCCATGTTTATTTGATATAAGAGGACCTGCTTATTATATGTCAAGTAACCAACAAGTCAAATATTCCACACTAGGAGCAACCGTTTCGGCCAACAACAAACATTGGAAATTACCCATCATCGAAGGATCCATCCGTCCTGACTTCCATGTCCTGTATACAGAGTGCGAAGTACAATTTAAAGACCAAAAGATTGTCTCATGAACAGACGCCAGCACCAAAGGGCCTTAGCGCCAACGCCAACAAAACGTCTTTACTGGCTTCTACGTGACACGCTGGGGTTCTTGAAGATACCGCAGACCGAAATGGCTCTGGACGGGATTATTTCAGACAGACTCTTGTCGGCACAAGCTTCCATCCTATATCCGAGAAGCCCCTCACAGACCCCCAGTATCATCAATCGTTGTCAATCTATACGGGCTTGAGAATTGGGAGCCCCACTGGGAAACGTCACACGAGCAGTCCGAGGAAGGAAGTACAGGCTGCGTTTACGGCGAGGATGAAGGTGCCGGGCCAGTTCTACTGATGTGCTGTGGCGAGGACAGACCCGAAAATAGCCAAGGTCTTGTCGTGACCACCTCGGATAAGCCCTAAGTCACGATACACGACCATATCTGTCCGGTTCACACCTGGCTAGCGGCCAGGAAACAGCACATTTTGGCGGCTGTTGAGGTTCACACGGGAAACCGGCCGGCCACGGATAGCCTTATGCTCGACGATGATCTGCCGGATAATTTGCAGATTGAGACCAAGGAGCGATGGCTCGCCACGAAGTGCCAATCCCGTCCCCCCATTCGGCTTACCCTGATGCGGCAATAATTGAAGAACATAGGGCGGCAAGCTTTGTATGTAGGAGATCCAAATACATGGGACATTTCATAGCCACCACGACCCTTTGACTAACATGGAAAAGGGACAGACGCTGGCTCGCATGTAGATGAGCACGATGTTCCGCAAGTTTGAACATGGACTGTGATTCAAGTGGTCACGGAAGGTATCTGGAATATCAATGCGGAAGAATAATCCCAGAGTTTTGTCTTGATGTTGCACATAAGCCGCAAGGGTAGACTGACCCGACTTGGCAGTGTCAGTCATCAACAGCTCTATAAGACTCGATGACCAAGTTTCTGCTGTCATGATATTTTTGTAGGTTTTATTGCTAGAGTATTGACTCTTCCTCTCAATCCAATCGGCGACAGCCGAGATTCACTTGAAAGGGCGCAGATTGATCGCGACCGCAGATTTGATCGCTGCTCACATCAGGCCGTTGACATGACCGGCATCATCAGGGTAGCGACGATGACACTCCCACTCGGTTGCAATGCACGATCTTATTCGCCTAATACCGCAAATGGACGCTACGGAACAGGATCCGAGCAACGTCATGGGCCTTGATTAAGGGGGGGCAGCCGCAATTGACAGGATCCATACGTCAGACCGGGTAAAGGGATTGCCACAATGCTGTTTAAGCCTTTTCCTACACCCACATTGAATGCTTGATCCGACCTTGGACTTGGTCTCTCGAATACCCTGCTTCCTCCGTTTGCTTCTCAGTAAAAGCGCCTGGTTTTTGCCACCGTCAGGCTGATCTCACTGTATTTGCGCAAGTGCTTCGCCCGATGGATTTGAGTAACGTCGCATTACCCGGAGTAGTACTTTTAGAACGCATCTGACCTGCCAGTCCTGGTTAGGGAAGCAACATGGACCTTGCACACCAGCAGTATTCTTAAACTAGACACACGATTTCTTGCGTACTTTGGCATTAAACTCGAGAATATCGATCATTCACTCATTGGGCACCATCCCCCAATACTGATTGTGCGCTACCTTTCTCACGAAACCTGGAACGAACATACACCGAGCCTTGACGGTCAAGGTTTACTGAGTCGCTGATTCGCCGTACAGCCTTAGACCACGGCTATTCGTAGATTGATTGGCTTCTGAGAAGAGTTGTCCGGTGGCATTCCACAGAGCCGATGACGCCGATGAAAGTACAAGTACGATCGGGGATCTTATGACGACGATTGGCCACCCCTCCCACAAAGTGGCTGGCCGAGCCTGTTTCTTGACACGACAGCTAGGTTCTTAGGAGCGGCAGCGAATCTTGGAGCTCTATTCTTCTTTCTGATTCAATCGAACAATAAACGTATCGAATTACAAGTATCGTCATATACTAGTTCGTCTTCTTTTCTCGACCACGGACAGCTCAACGCACACAATGCCCCGCATCCTGCTTCTTTGTTTCGTCCATGGGTTCAAGGTAAAAGCCAGGCTGAGAAATAAGTAGACCGGGACGTTCTAACTGACGCCAATAAAGGGCAAAGATGTCACTTTTAACGAATTCCCTCACGTAAGTTGTTCCAAATCACCAAGGTATCCGGATTATTGGTATTGTAGCACAATGGTGACGAAGACTAACTATGTTGCAGCACCTGAAGCGTAGGCTTGAGCGTGAACTACCCGAAAAGCTCATCGAGACCATCATCTATCCTACCTATGAAACCAAAGGCAAACTAGCTGAGGCCACCCAAGCCTTCCTTCAATGGTATGCGATTTCCATTCCCGTTTGACTGTGACGACTGCTTACGAGTAGAAAGGCTGAAGGAGCGAGTCATAGACGTGCGAAAGACGCATTTGGAAAAAGCATGGCCACCTAATGACAGCGAAGTTGCTGTCGTTCTCGTTGCTCATTCTATGGGGTAAACATGTCTCCTCTTAAACCTTACCTTACACCTTAAGCCATGTTCACTCATGTAATTAGGGGTTTTGTGGCTGCCGACGCCCTTTTCCTATCCCTCAACCAACAAATAGAGGCCGAAGCCGAAGGGACGGCCCAATTCCCTCTCATCAAAGGCATTCTTACATTTGACACACCCTTCAATGGTCTCGCGAGGTCAATGTTCGTCTATGGCGCCTTCTCGAACTACCAAAAAGTAAGCAGCGCCTATAACATTGCCGCAGCACTCGGCGCAGCAGCACCTATCGGTCTACGAAGCCTCGACACTCGGCATGCAACCGGGTCCAGCGCTGTGCCCACGACGCCTCGGTCGAATCTGGCTTGGAAGACGTGGCAACTTGTCGCAGTTCGGACGGGAACGATCGGTGCCATTGCTGCAGGCGGCGTCGCGGCCTATAGGAATCAGGAAGCTATCATCAAGGGTCTGCAAAACCTGGGAAACATCGACAAGGAGACGGTCGCCGCGGGCTATCGCCAGGGCATAGAGACAATCGGCCAAGGCCTCGCGTACATCAATCCAGGCATTCTCGGCCAGTCCTTTGCTTGGCTGTCTGACCACTTCACATTTGTTGGCGCTCTCCTGAAGCAGAAGGAGCTGAGCCGTCGCCTTGATCGTCTAGGAGCTATCAAAGGCGTTGGCATACGGAACTTCTACACTTCCCTAGGGGAAAACGGCTGCTGGAGCGGCGGCTACTTTGTCCCCGAGCGGACATTCTGCGCAGTTCCCACCAATGACCACCCAGCTTTTCCGCTTTTCACTCGCTATATAATTCAAGACTCTGACGACGAAGTCACGGCCCACACGTCCATATTCAAGAAGAGTGGCAATAATGAGTATGAACGCATGGTTGACGAAGCTACGGAATGCGTGCGAGAGTGGTTTCTCAGCGAAGGCGACGTATCTGAAGATCCCCGATTCCGTGACGCATCACCGGAAGAAGTTGTTGAAGACAGCAGTATAGAAGAGACTTTGGAAGAGCAGGAGAAGCTGACGGACACTGATACGAATGGGGCAGAGTCGGCGTTCATTGACAATGGCTATCTCCCGGACCAGTGTCCTGTCGAGAAAGACGCGATTGAACCCGTGTTCTCTCTTCAAGAAGACGCGGGGCGTGGATTGAAAGAGGACGATACTCAAGGCACTGCAGTGTAGTGTAAAGCCGGTCGTCGCAAATTCCCCGCCGCCTCCCACCGCCTTCCGCTTCGGGCAAGCCCCGCCCCTTTTGGGCCACCTTGGCTGCATCGGGCTCTTTTCTAGGGCGCCCCACCACGTAACCGCGTCACCGCCTTTCCGCGCATATCGTCAGCATCATAATGCGTTAGCACGAATAACTTCATAACGTAATTTCTTAATTAATTCTTAAGCAAAATAACTCGTTATACTTAGAATTAAAACTCTATCTACTCCTACCTATTCTATACTACCTTAAGTATATCCTCGTAAAGATACGGCCCGTAGCGCTCTTAGTAACGGTTAGCGGCTTAACGGGCCTTAATTCTAGCTAAGGAGACTTCTAGGGCTCGAGTAAAAGCCTCGTTAGTATCGTACTAAATAGTTCGGCGCCCTAATAGCTACTTACTATTACGCTCTACTTTAAGAAACGTAACCTTCTCTTCTAGAGCTATAACCTAGCTATTCTTCTTATTAATTTCCTTCCTAACTTTTAAAGCTATCGTCTTAATGCTTTTATTAATACTATTAAGGTCCTAGCGGACGAGATTAAGCTAGGCCCGGACCTCCCGGCTACTTTAAAACGTATACTAGATATAATCCTTCGTAATTTTTGCTCTCTATAGTATTAATAGTCCTACCTTAGTCGGTTTAACTCCGGAAAGCTCTACCGGCTTAACTATAGCTTATAACGCTCTCTTAATATTAGTAGGATAAATACTAGCGCTATAGAACCCTCCCTTAATATTATTAACTATAAATACCCTCGCTAAAGCTTTTTTATATATCTTAAGGAAGTATTACTTCTATATAAGTACTATAGTATTATAGGAATAAAGGCCCTAGGTTAGCTCTTAGAAATTAGTCTTTAATAAGCTATATACGCCTATATTAAGAGGTTAAGTAGTATAGGAAGTATATAGTAGTAAGTAAAAAAGCTATACTTTATTAAGATATACTTTATATATTAATTCGTTAGTTACGTAAGCTTTATAACTATCGAGAAGTAAGATCCTCTATAAAGAATAGTTTACTAGCCTTATCTTAAGTAGGAAGACTATTTTAAACTACTTAAGAATAACCTTACTATTAGCCTAACCGCTAGGAGTATAGTTATACTTCTAGTTAAGTACTTCTTCTAAAAACTACTACCCCTAAAGCTTTAAGCCGGTATAGACTATATATAGGATTAAGCGCTAACCTAAGGTATTTATATACTTAAGGATTATAACTTATTAGCCTATACTACTATTAATAACTATAGAATACTTCGTTAGTAAGCTACCGAGGACTCTACTAGCGCGGAATTCGCCTTCTATAATACCTATCTTATCGAAATTATAAAGGCGGGTCTTACTAATAGATTTAGCCTTAATCTTAGCGTTAAGGTAGTCTTAAAAAGCCTAGAGCCCTTCTTCTATAGTTCTAGCGGCTCTCTCGGCCTTAAGTACTTTAGAAGGCTTTATTTTAATATCTAAATTACGCTAGACGAAGCGGTTTACTTAGTTAATACCTAGCGGCTCGGTATAGCCGCTATAGCTTAAGATAAGCCCTATAAAGCCGCGGACTTACTTACGCGTTAGGGCGCGGCTAGCGGCCTCTTTATTAAGAATCTAATTCTTAATTACTTCTTTTTAAATAGTAAAGAGCTTTTAATCGGGTTCTTTAGCTATAGAGCGTAAGCTAGAGCTAGTAAGTTTACTTCGTAGTATAGACTCTAGAATTCTAGCTTCTTAGGCGGCGGTACGAGTTACGAGGCCGCCTTTAACTTTTTTATATACTTCTTCGATAACCTCTTTATAATTAAAGTTTAAGCGCGCTATAATAGAAAATTCGGCTATAATTAGGCTTAATTTAGTAGAGAAATTAAATTTAAAGGTAGTAGAGAGAAGTACGGAGTCGATATTATAATATACGCGGAAAAGTAGTAACGCGGTTACGTAGTAAGGCACCCTATATCGTCTAGGGGATTATAAAATAAGGTAGGATATTTTTTAGTATATTTTCAGGGATATTTTCGTAGATATAAGCCTTTTCTTTAGCTATATCTATAGCCTTTTTATTTATAGTATAAGCTTCCGTATTAGCTATTTCTATAGCTGTATTTATAGCTATTTTTATAGCTTTATTACTAGCTATTTTTATAGCTTCTTTTTCTATAGTATTAAGGAATAACTTAAAAAGCCCTTATTATACGTATTAAATACGTATAGCTACTAGCTATAAGCCCATAACTAACCTAACTACTATAACTATTAAGAAATAACTTAAAAAGCCTTTATTATACGTATTTAATACGTATAGCTACTAGCTATAAGCTCGTAACCAACCTAACTACTATAACGCCTACTAGCTATTTAACTATAACCTTGGTATAACCCCTCGGCTAGTATCGGCTTAGGCGGCTAGTATCGGATATCGAAGGCCTAGGTTATATACGGGTATATAAGGGATAGGACTAATCCCTCCGGACTTCTACACCTACTTTAACACTTATTATACCCTCTCTCTTATATAGCTTATAAAGCTATTTAATAACTATCGATATAACTAAGGAGGAAGCCTATAAGAAATGCAGGAAGGTAACTACCTAACCTTTGAGTTACTCTTTAACCTAGGAAGCTAAAGACTATTAGAATAACTATATCGAACTATTAATATAGCTATATAAGAGGCCTATTAGAATTATAGGAGAATTATTAAATAACCTCTAAGTTATACCTTGATTTATAATACGGATAAATATAGCTAGGAAGGGGTCTGGATAGTAAGGAAAGGGGGTATTCCTATTAAGGAAGATTGTATATATAAGGAGGCTTTTCCTCCCTCTCTTCCCTCTTCTCTTTCCTTCCTCTCTAGCTTAAATCACTACTATAATAATAATATATAGCCTACCTTTAAATATAACCTCTTTCTTAGAGCCTAGCTCTAGCCCCACTTTTACCCTTAGTTATCTAAGCTTAGCCTAGCCAGCTTAGTATTTCTAGGGATTAAGTATTAAGACTATGTGGACCCCTCTTGCTAAGTAATACCCTCTACGACTACGGATAAACAACGTACCCTAGTATAGCCTCTACTATCTATAGTACTTACGAAGTAACTATACGTCTATTCGGCTAGATATTAGTTATTCCGTAATAATAACGCTTACTAGCTATTTAACTATAACCTTAGTATAACCCCTCGGCTAGTATTAGCTTAGTATTAAGAAACGGCTTAAAAAGCTTTTATTATACGTATTAAATATATATAGCTACTAGCTATAAGCCCGTAACTAACCTAACTACTATAACGCCTACTAGCTATTTAACTATAACCTTAGTATAACCCCTCGGTTAGTATAGGCTTAAGCGGCTAGTATCAGATATTAATAGCTTAGGTTAAATACGGATATATAAGGGATAGGACTATATCGTCCGGACTTCTATACCTACTTTAACGCTTATTACACCCTCTCTCTTATATAGCCTATAAAGCGATTTAATAACTATCGATATAACTAAATAAGAAGCTTATAGGAAATATAGGAAGGTAACTACTTAACCGTTAAGTTCCTCTCTAGTCTTAGAGGTAGGAGACTATTAGGATAACTATATTAAACTATCGATAAAGCTATATTAAAAGCTTATTAAAATTATAGGAGAATTATTAAATAACCTCTAAGTTATACCTTAATTTATAATATAAATAATACGACTAAGAAGGGGTCTAGATAGTAAGGAAAGGGGGTATATCTATTAAGGAAGATTATATATATAAGAAAGCTTTCCCTCCCTCTCTTCCCTCTTTTCTTTCCTTCCTCTCTAGCTTAAATTACTAATACTACTACTATTATTATAGGATAACTAATAACTAAGAACTAAGTAGGACTTTTCTATATACTTTCCTATAGTTATTACTACTTAATCTATAGGAATTCCTAAGATAACTAAGCGGAATATTTCCTACTATTATCTACTAGTTATCCTTACGCTATCTATAGGAAATCCTAAGATAACTAAGCGGGATATTTCTTACTATTATTTCCTAGTTATCCCTATACTATCTATAGGAAATCCTAAAATAACTAAGCGGAATATTTCTTACTATTATTTCCTAGTTATCCCTATACTATCTATAGGAAATCCTAAGATAACTAAGCGGAATATTTCCTATTATTATCTACTAGTTATTCCTATATAATTTATAGGAAATCTTAAGATAATTAAATAGAATATTCCTTAGTAATTTCCTATAGTTATCCTCGCGTAATTTACTAAAGCTTTAAGAATACTTTAATAAATAATAGTATAGACTACGAGAAAGAAAGCTTTAAGATATCTACTAATAATATAGGGGAAATCCTAGGGATTTTCCTTAATACTTTCTATTCTATTTTTCCTTACTAAGTATTTAAGATTAATAATTAATTAGAATAGGGAAAATAAATTTAAGTAAAATATATATTTACTTATATATTTTATTTAGTAATTAGCTTATAATATAGGTTTATCTTATAGTAATTAGTCCGGCTTACTTATATAATAAATAGTAATTAGCTTATATTCTATAGATCCCGCTTATAAAAAGGGAGTCCGTAGTATTTAGTAGTAATTCTCGCTTTAGGAATAATACTCTTAAAAAGTAGTAGCGCTATATAGTTAGTAAAACTATAAAAATAACTTATAATATATTTTTAAATAAGAAACTACTCCTTACTATTAAATACTACGAAATACTTTATAAAGATATCTTAGTAGAGGTTTATATATAGCTTACTTAAAAATAAGAAGTATAAAACTAAAAAGCTATAGTATAGACTACCTATACTACTTAGTAAGTCTTATATCCTTTCCTAAGTAACTTTACTTAAATTAAATATAGTAATATAGAATATATCTACCTCTTACTTAGCTAGTAATACCTAAAAAGAGTAAAAGTAGTAAGGGTAAGTTTTAAATATTAGTTTATAGATATAGGGGAAATTAAACTAAGGAATAACTTTCTTTTTTAAATAAAGAGTTTTTAATAAGATAATAATAGAAGATTAATAGTATAAGGTTATCTAATTAATATAATCCTAATATTTACTATAAATAAAGCGAAAAATTAACTAAACTTTAGAATTTTTATATTAAAATAGAAAATTTTATTTATATTAACGAAGGGAAACTTAGCGGAATAAATTTAATAATAAAAAGAAAAAGAAAAATATATTTAAGCAATTTATAACTAAACTAAAGCTAGCTTTACTTATAAACTATTAATACCCTTTTTAATAAGACTAAGAAACTTAATAGTAAGAATAGAAAATATTAATTTAGTAAAACTACTTTTTATCCTAAAGAAAAAAAAGTATTTCTATAATATATACTAAGAATTACTAATAGTTATTACCTTAGAAATATTTTCTTTTACTAATACTTTTATACTTAATTACTACTTAACTATAGAAAGACTTAATAATAGCTTAAGCTAAAGACTTAATAATACTTTACTTTTAAGCTAGGGATAAACTAATTTAATTAGTTTAAATACTTTAATATTACTTATTTTTAACTCTAATTACTTAATAAAGAAATATTTATTACTAAATATTTATATAACTAAAGACTAACTCTATTACTTTATTAAAGCTATTATAGTAGTAAAATAAAAATTAAAAGGAAATAGACTTTAAACTACCCTAGTTATAATTTAAGCTATAAATATTAATAAGTTTAACTTAATTAAGCTAATAAACCTTACTTTTAATAAAGTAATTAAAAATAATAAAACTATTACTTACTAAAGTATAAATAGATTTATTAATATACTTAAATAATAAGCTAGCTATAGCTTAGTATATACTAATAAACTCGCGATTTTCCTTCCTATACTCTTATGTAGTAACGCTATAAAATAGTTCTTTAGAGACCTAAACGAGGAAGATTAATAAGCTTTTTATACGCTAAAAACTAGAATTCTTAATTAGTATAATATATTAAAAAATAAGTTTTAAGTTTAATTTAATATAGCTTTCTAAGTGCTAAAGCGGGAACGATTTACTATTTAAGATATTATTTATAAAAAAGACTTATACTTATAAATCTTTTAGCTTAAGTATAAAGCTTAAGTAGTATAATACCTTCTAGAATATATTACTTTTATTATTTATTAAAAACTTAACTCTTTTTTATAAAAGTCTTTTTAATAGCGAACTTTAGGAAAGATATGAAATAAATAAGTAGCGGAATATAAAGCGTAAATCTTATAGCTTTAAGTAAAATACTTTACTAAATCCTAAAGTATTTTTAATACTAAAAAAGCGCTAAGAAAATAGATAAAACTAAAACTTAAGGATATATTTAATAGTAAACTTAACTAATTAAGATAAGATTCCTTAAGGTTAATCCTAGCTAAATATAACTTACTATAAGTAAAAATATTAAAAGCTTAAGGTCCCCGTACTTTTAATTTATAAAAGGGAATATTACTTTTACTATAAGGCCGCGCCCTTTATAATACTAAAGTTACGCTTACTTTATAAGTAATATTCGCTAGGATAAGTAAGGAGTATAGAATATAGTATAGGGAAGTACCGCGATAAAGTAAAACCCTAAAGATAAAAGAAGAAATAAAATACCTTGCTAAGTAACTCGACTAAAACCTAGGCGAATATAACTAAAATACTATAGGAAGTACTAGCAATATATTAGTAGATAATAACTATATAATAACTAATAATAAAGCTACTAGTTATAGAGTAAAGCTATCTATATAAATAATAGAAAATAAAGTCTATTTTATTTAAAGTTATACTTAGATATAATAAAAACTAATTATAGTAGAGCTAGACTTTAAGAAGCCCTTTTAAATAGAAAAACTACTATTAAAAAGATAATAATAGTATTATAGACTTAAAGTATTCTTAATTTTTATTATTATATAACTTACTTAAAAAGTAGCGGACTTAAATATCTTATTAAATTATACTTATACTAGAGTTATAGCTTATTGTAAAAAAAGGCTAAACTATATAATAAAGATTTATACTAACTTAAGCGCTTCCCGCTATCTTATAAATAAAACCTAGCTAGACTTCTTTAAAAATATTTATATTAATTAGAGTAAAACTTACTACCTTAGAGGAGTTAGTAGATATATAATAATTAAGGGATAAGTAATAATAACTATTTACTTACTTAGGATAATTAATAAATAACCTATAGTTAGGAAGACTTAAGTTAGTATATAGATAATAACTAACTTTAAACCTAGACTACTACTTAGTAATAAATAGCTATTACTATATAAAGCTAACCTTTTTACTACTAGCTAAACTCTCTAAATTAAAGCTTATAGAAACCTTTTTTATAAAGTATAGTTTTAATACTAGTAGGTAATCTAATAGTAAGTATTTTATACTATAATAATTACTATTTTCCTAAGGATAGGAATATTAATCCCTATTAAAATAAAAAATTACTTTTTAAGATAGGACTTAATTTTCTTTATAGATATATTAAAACTAGTAAATACCCTCCTTAGTAGTAATAAAGGGATTATAATTATAAATTACTTTTAAAAGCTTATTACTCTTTAAGAAGGATAAAAAATTAGAATACTAATAAATATTACGGATTACTATATATTTCTAGTAAAAACGTATTTAGAGAATACGCTTATAAAGGATAATAAGTACTTACCGATAGATATACTATAGGAAGAAGCTATAAATAACTTTAAACTTAGTATTTTATATACTAAAGATCTTCTTAAAAACGAGACTAAGGAGGGTATTAAGATTTATAATAGAGATAAAAGCTTAGTATAATATATTTAAGCTATAGCTAACTAGTTTCTATAGCTATAGTAAGACGAAGGAGTTATTTAAACTTTAGAGGAAGAAGAAATATATATCTTACTAGTAGAAGTATTACGGAATAACTAATATCTAGCTAAATAGACGTATAGTTACTTCGTAGGTACTATAGATAGCAGAGGCTATACTAAAGTACGTTGTTTATCTATAGTCGTAGAGGGTATTACTTAATAAGAGGGGTCTATATAGTCTTACTACTTAATCCCTAGAAATACTAAGCTGGCTAGGCTAAGCTTAGATAACTAAGGGTAAAAGTAGGGCTAGAGCTAGGCTCTAAGAAATAGGCTGTATTTAAAGGTAGGCAGTGTAGCGGTGGTATAGTATTGTAATTTAAGCTAGAGAGAAAGGAAAAAGAATAGGGAAGAGAGGGAGGAAAAGCCTCCTTATATATACAATCTTCCTTAATAGGAATACCCCCTTTCCTTACTAACTAGACCCCTCCTTAGCTATATTATCCGTATTATAAATTAAGGTATAACTTAGAGGTTATCTAATAATCCTCCTATAATTCTAATAGGCTTTTAATATAGCTATATCGATAGTTCGATATAGTTATCCTAATAGTCTCCTACTTCTAAGACTAGAGAGTAACTTAAAGGTTAGGTAGTTACCTTCCTATAGTTCCTATAGGCTTTTTATTTAGTTATATTAATAGTTATATTAATAGTTATTAAATAGCTTTATAGGCTATATAAGAGAGAGGGTGTAATAAGCGTTAAAGTAGGTATAGAAGTCCGGATAATATAGTCCTATCCCTTATATACCCGTATTTAACCTAGACTTTCGATATCCGCTACTAGCCGCCTAAGCCGACGCTAGCCGAGGGGTTATACCAAGGTTATAGTTAAATAGCTAGTAAGCGTTATAGTAGTTAGGTAGGTTACGGGCTTATAGCTAGTAGCTATACGTATTAAATACGTATAATAAAGGCTTTTTAAGTTATTTCTTAATAAGAAGGATAGTAAAATAAAAAAGTTATCTCGCGATTTTACTTACTTAGCTTAAAAAACTACGTATTTATAAATAAAACCTTCGATTTTTTATATAAGTAAAAATAAATAAATTAGCTTACTTACCCTAAGCTATTTATAATATTAGTATTTATTATCTAGTAAATAGTAAATAGAAAAGAAAAAAAATAAGTTATTATTAACTTTTAAGCGCTTAATACTATTATAATCCTAAATATATACTTAATATTACTTTAATTAAATATAATTTAATAGCTAAAAAGTAAAAGATATATTAGCGCGGTAAATATATAAAGCTTTTTCTATTAGTTCTTTATTTATTTAAAATATTATAAAAAGTTTATAGTAATTAGCTATAAAGGACTTAAGTAATCCTATATAACTTTAATAAGATTTAAAAACTTACTTACTTATATCTAGAGATTTATTAATAGCGTTTTCTAATAATACTAAAACTACGCTACGGCTTATATCAATAATATTATTATCTTTTTAGACTTAGCTAAAGAATACTTTCGTTACTTAAATAAGGTTTTCCGCGCTTTTTATAATCGAAATATTACCCTATTTAAAATAAAATCCTTCTTAAGATTCCCTTTTATATAACTCCTTAAGTTTAAAGTAAATAGTATTAGTATTATAAATATAGTAAAAAGAATATACGTAATCTAGGATATAAAATTCCTTAATACCCTTTAATAGCTAGAAACCTAAATTAATATAGCGGGGTAGCTTTAATATCTTATCTTAAGCTTCGCTACTTTTATTAAACCCCTTTAATAGTAAAAAATAAAACTCCTAGCTAAAAGCCGGGAAGAAAAAATTAAGCCTGCTAGCTAAGTATAAGTAAGATTCGCTATTAAGATAATTTTTAGCTTAATTAATAAAAAGTAATAGGTATTTATATATTTTACTAATAAATTAACTTAACTAACTAAGCTTTATTACTTTAATACTAATAAATAACTTTTTATTTAAATTAATATATCTTAGAAAGCTAGGCTCTCTATAATAATATTCTACCTATAGGATAGAGTTTAGTAAAATCTAGCTACTTAATATATTAAAATAAATATTAAGCTTATCTTATTCCTTAGCTACTTACTTAAAGGAGGAGAATTATAATACTAGCTAATAAAACTCGAGATAGCTAGCTTTATTTAAGTAGCTTAGAAAGTATATACCCTTATTTTCTTTAGTATAGTTATACTAATAATTATCCTTACTAACTATATAGTAGCTTATAGTATTATCTATTAAAAATTAATATTCTTTAATAATATAAAATCTAATAACTAATTAGTATTAGCCTCCTAGTACTTTAGCTAATTTCCCCTCTATATTATCTATATTCTAGGTAAGGAAAATATAGTCCTAGATATAATTTCTTACTTACTATACTATAACTCTGACTAGCTAGAGGGTATTAATAAGTTAGACTAAATTTAGGAAGATAAAGCTAAAAATAAAGCCTTCTTATATACTAAAGCCTTTATTAAACTCGATTTTTAATAAAGAATTAAAGTAAGATATAAAGATAACCCTAGATAGAGTAAAATTACTATATAGCTAAGAGAAGACTAAGCTAAACCTAGACTCCTATTTTTCTATATCGCTAGCCTCCTTTACTTAAAAAAAGCTAATAGTTAGCGCTAACTATATATACTAAAAGCCCTAGTAAAGGAAATTATTACTAACGCGTATCTATAGTACTTCTATATAGAAGCGATAAAACTTTAAGAAAACTTATTTAATAGTTTTACTATCTTATAGTTATACTATTAAATCCGCGATTCTATTACTAAATATACCTTATATTAGTATAACTAAGTAGATAAATCCTAGCTAAATAAATAACTAATTTTAATTATATTACTAGTAATTTTATTTTATATAATTATAATAAACTTTATTACTAAGCTACCTATAGCGCTAAGTAACGGAATACTATAGCGAACTCCCCTAAGAGGATTTTTTAACTCCTTCCTTACTATTATAAATAAATTCTCTAAAATATATATTTTAATCCTAAGGAATAATTAAACTACTATAGATAAATAAGTATAAGTACTCTATATAAAACTAATATAAGAAAATTAAAAAATCCTAAAGTAAATTATTTTAAATAAAGACCTAAAGTTTACTTTATAGTTTTAGAAAACGCTTTAGTAAGCTTTTTACTCTAAACTCTTTATATCTATAGTATAGTATATATAAACTAATAAGTAATTAAAATAATAAAACTAAATAGTAAAAGTAGCGCTATACTTCTTTACTATAGATTTCCTAACGAGTAACTAAGTAAATACTTTTATCGCTATTTAGTTTAGTATTAATAACTTATATTATAGCGTTATTTAATATACCCTTAGTAAGCTTATTATAAGTATAAGAATAAATAATAGATTTTAATACCTTAGGGACACTACTACTTAATAAAGTAAAGTAATCTTATAAAATAAAGCGAGACTAGCTATTACTTATATATAAGCTATAATAAAATAATAATATAATTCTAAATATAAGCCCGTAGAATTTAAACTTAGTAATTAAGTCTTCTTAATACTAAAAAAAGGATACTAAGTTATAGATAGAAAGCTAGTAAAGCTATAAGAATAATAAATAAGACCCTTCTATATTTTAAAAAGAATTAGTTATAGGGTATATTACCTAGACCTAGAAAGCTCCCTAAATATCTATAATATTATATTTATTACTTAGCTTAAACTTACTAAAGCCCTAGTTAATAAGCCCGGCTTAGTTTAAAAAGCTAATACGCTTTAATTAAATCCTAGACTTAAAGGTTAGTAAATAAAAATAAAAAAAGTTACGAATATCTTACTTTATTATTTAAAAGGGATAGCTTAGTAACTATAACTAATAGATAGAGGTAAATATAGTCTACGCCTTAGACTTAGTTAAAAAGTTTAAAGAATATAAAGTAAAATTAAATAATACTATTTAGTTTATAAAAAAAGTACGTACTAATATAATATAAGTATACCGCCTCCTAGAGTTAAGTAAATAAAGTATTCCTATATAGGTAAGCCTTTTTAATAAAGTAATAGTAGACTAAAATAAAATATTATAAAAATAAGGACTAGTAAATAAAGTAAATATCTAGCGTTTAAGCTATACTTATATCGCGATTATAGACTTAATACTACTAAATATAAAATAAAATATAAGTAACCTTTAACTAAGGAATTTAGTAGGAATTTAAGGTTATAACCTAGTAAACGCCTTATAATAATTTACGCTACCTAAGCTACGAGAAGAAAACCTAAGACTAATACTAGGAAAATATATATATATTACTATAACTCCTTAAGTAATTTACTTAACTTAGTATAGGAGGTAAGGAACTAAACTTAATATTAAGAAAATACCCGCTTAACTCTATAACTACTTATATTTTAATTTATAATAAATACTATATTAACTATAATAGTCTCCTTCTTAATATATACTTTTAATATTAATTTTTTAAATAGCTTTTTTTAATCTTACGATATTATCTTCTATATAAAGTTTTTTAAACTATTCTCTTATAAGCCCCCCCCGCCTTAAGTATAATAGCTATAAGTAAGCCCTTAAGCTATATAGTTATAAAAATACTATTTTTAACTCCTTTTAATTATTTATAAATAGCTAAGTAACTTAATATATTAAGTATAAATCTAAACTTAAGAACTTTTACTATTAAGCCCGCTTAAAAAGATTTAATCTATTTAATAAATTTATTAAAGATAGTTACTATACTAACCTAAAGAGCGATTTAACTAACGAGATACCTAGTAACCGTAATTAGTAAGGCCGCTTTATTACTTATACTAACCTTAATTAGGAGGTTTACCTAGCTTAGCTTACTAAACTCTATAGTAGTTTTACTTAGAAAGATAGTAATAAGATTAATAATACCTTTAATATTACTTTTATTATTATATTTCTTTAATAAATAATATAAGCTTTACTCTAGAATAACTACTTTAATTATAAGTACTATAAGATTACCGCTATTATTAACTAACTTATAGATAATAAGCTTTAGATATTTATTAATAAGTTTACTAAGTAAGTAAAGTAAACCGCTAAGCTTACTACCTCTTACTTTTTCTAAGGACTACCCTAAACGCCTTAGGCTTTTTTAATAGCGCGCTATTAAACTACTTTTAATAATACTATTAACCTTACTAATAATATTAATATAGTATAGCGCTTATTTACTTTATATATTTTAATTTAAGTACCGGCTATACTATTTACTATCTCTATTTAAGCTATAAACTAGTTCTTAATAAAACTTAATATTATTCTTAATAACTACCTAGCGAATATCGCCTTAGTTAATAGCTTTACTTTATAACTTTTCTTTACTAACTTATTACTTATAATTAATAAATTTAATAATAAACCCGCTTACTATAGTATTTACGCTAAATAGGAAATTATAGTTATTAATAGTAAAAAAACTAGCCGAATTCTAGCTAAATACTACTTTTAAGCGTAAAGCGTTTACCCTAGCTAAAATATTACTTTATTAGTAGTAATACGCGCGCTAAGCTTTAGCTAAGGATTTATTAGTATAACTAACTATATAGTCTAAATCTTTAATACTACTACTAATAATACCCGCGATTTTCTTAGCTATTCTACTAGTACGCCCTTAAGTAATACTATAAAAGCCCGAGACTTAGTTTATAACGCTATAATACTATATAATAAGGGATAATAAAATATTTTAGTTAAGAACCTATTAACTTACTCTAGTAATATTAATATCTAGCCTTATTTATATACTTTACTTATTGCCCGCTAAGTTTCTAATTAAAGTAAAGCTTAGGTAGTTAAAATATATTACTCCGTAAGTAATAACAAAAGCTTAAGCATTATAGCTAGTAAGGTTATATATATATATAAGTAGGAGGAGTATAGCTACTTACCCGCTTTTAGTAGTAATACTACTAATATAAATATAAGTAGAATATAAAAATAGTTAGGATATAAGTATACTTAAATAATTAGTATATAAGTTATAGAGGGAAAGGGGGTATAAAGAATAAGTATATATAAAATACGCGTAGGCTTAGACTTATAGTAAGTAATTACTAAAAAGAGGAAAAAATTAAAAAAGATAAAAATACTTTAAATACTTATATTAAGTATACTACTAATTCTATAGTAAAAGGGAAAAATAAGTAATTAGAAAAATTAAAAATATACTAACTAAGGAATTCCTAATTATAAGCGTAATAGCTTATTTATTTAAATCTCCTAAGTTTATTTTCCGATATTATATTTACTTTTAAACCTAAACTTACTATAGCTTAGAACCCTAAACCTAGCTTATTTATAAAATAAAGCTCTCTTACTATTATAACTACTAAGAAAGGATATTTTACTATAAGTATAGCTTTATTAATATAGCCTTTTATATACTAACTACTTATACCCTACCCTACTTAAAAACGCGGCGAAAGACCCTATATCTATAGTACTAATATATCGCTTTTATTAACTAGTATACTATATTATTAAGTAAAGCGCTTAACCTCGGGATAATTTACTATAGGACTATACGAAATATAGCTAAGAGAGAAAGTATTAATAGTAACTATAACTTTCTTTTAGTAAATATAGAGATATTACTAACCGCTATTAGGGGATAAAGATAACTATAATTTAGCTATAGTATTTATAAGATATTACCTAGATTTCCTATATACGCGTATATTTAAAATAAGTAGCTATAATAAAAAAAGGTAATAAAATATTACTACTATACTTACTAAATCTTATTAAGAATTTTATAACTATTAGTAAATATCTAAAGTAGCGGCTAGTAAAGCTTTATAAAGAAACTATAACTTATTACTAAAATCTCTAATAATAAGATATATAAGCGCCCTAGCTAAATATAAATTAGACTTTATAAATAACTAATATACCTTAGCCGCGGATAACCTTAGCCTTAGTAAGGATATTAATATTTCTTTTTTAATAAGTTATAATTATTATAAAATAACTAGTAATTAAGAACTAAGTAAGACTTTTTTATATACTTTTTTATAGTTATCCCTACTTAATCTATAGGAATTTCTAAAATAATTAAGTAGAATATTTCTTACTATTATCTACTAGTTATCTCTATACTATTTATAGGAAATCCTAAAATAACTAAGCGGGATATTTCTTACTATTATCTATTAGTTATCCCCGCGCTATTTATAGGAAATCCTAAAATAACTAAGCGGGATATTTCTTACTATTATCTATTAGTTATCCCCGCGCTATTTATAGGAAATCCTAAAATAACTAAGCGGAATATTTCTTATTATTATCTACTAGTTATCCCTATATAATTTATAGGAAATCCTAAGATAACTAAATAGAACGTTTTTTAGTAATTTCCTATAGTTATCCTCGCGTAATTTACTAAAGCTCTAAGAATACTTTAATAGATAATAATATAGGCTATAAGAAGGAAAACTTTAAAATATCTATTAGTAATATAGGGGAAATCCTAAGGATTTTCCTTAATACTTTCTATTTTACTTTTCCTTACTAAGTATTTAAGATTAATAATTAATTAGAATAAAGAAAATAAATTTAAGTAGAATATATATTTACTTATATATTTCGTTTAGTAATTAGCTTATAATATAGGTTTATCCTATAGTAATTAGTCCGGCTCGCTTATATAACGAATAGTAATTAGCTTATATTCTACGGATCCTACTTATAAAGGGGGACTCTATAGTAGCTATACTACTTACCTTTAAATATAGCCTATTTCTTAAAGCCTAGCTCTAGCCCTACTTTTACCCTTAGTTATCTAAGCTTAGCCTAGCTAGCTTAGTATTTCTAAGGAGAAGTAGTAAGACTATATAGACCCCTCTTGCTAAGTAATACCCTCTACGACTACAAATAAATAACGTACCCTAGTATAGCCTCTGCTATCTATAGTACCTACGAAGTAACTATACGTCTATTCGGCTAGATATTAGTTATTCCGTAATACGATTTAAGCTCTTGCCCTAGTCCTAACCGTTATACTTAGTATTTAAATCCCTCTTTTATTTTTACCTATTTTTAACCCCTATTTAAATACCTTTAAAAAATCTAGAAAAATACGACTATATCCTCTTCCTCCTCCGTTTCCTTTACTACGTAGAAACTAGCATCCTAGCCTAAAGGCAAGGCTACTATAATAGCTTCGAGCCTAGCCCCTATTAATCCGGCCCCTATTTTTAATATACCCTCTAAGGAGCCCGGGGAGATATTTAAAATAAATAAGCCCTATACTTATAACGGGGAATTTACTAAATTATAGGAATTTATTACCTAAATTAATGCCTACTTTTTATTCTTCCCTATAGCTATAGATATAGAAGAAAAAAAGGTAGTCTTTACTTCTAGCTACCTAGGAGGCCTAGCTTTAGCCTAGTTTAAGCCGACTTTACGGGACTATCTCTTAAAAACTAAGGATAACTAACTAGCTACTATATAAGATATATTCGATAGCTTTAACGCCTTCGAAGAAGCCTTAAGGAAGACCTTTAGAATAGTTAATAAAAAAAGAGATACTAAAAATAAGCTACGAAATCTACGGCAACGGACTTCTATTTCGGCTTACGTAGCTAACTTCTAGTAGGTTATTTTAAAGCTAGACTAGGAAGACGAGGCTTTTATAGCTATATTTTACGAAGGGTTAAAAGAGGAGGTTAAAAACGATATATATAGGCTAGATTGACTAGATAGCCTCGTAAACTATATCTCTTTAGTAGTCCGGATAGATAATAAGTAGTACGAACGACGGTAGTAACGGAAAAATAGTAGACCTTATACGACTAAGACTATCGATTTACTAAAAAAGAAGAATAAGGTTACTTACGGAGACCCTATAGAATTAAATACAATAAATCGGTAGCCTAAAAAGGTAACCTACTATTACTATAAAAAGGAAGGTTATTTTACTAGAAATTACTATAAAAAGAAGAATCGGAATATAGCTTCTAGCTCTTCGAAAAGCCCTTCTAAAGACCTTAATACTATAGCTTATTATCCGAAGCTAGATATAAAAGAGGAAGAAATAAGGGAAGAAAATACCCTATTTTCGGATTTAAAAAAGAAGGGAAAAATCCCCCTTTTTCCCTCCGGATACTCTTACGGATCTTAACCTAAGCCGTAGGTAGGATAGGTTACGCCGCCTAGGTTAGCTAGGGTTAACTTAACCCCTAACCCTAAACCCGACTTAACCCTTAACCCGGATTCTACGGAAGAAGATAACGACGAAAAGTTACTACTTAAATTACGGGAATACGACCCTATACTTCCGTCGATCGAGGAGCCTTTTTTCCCCCTAGAAGAGGATTTAAATCTAATAAATATAGTACCCGATTTTACTACTCCGGATAGTAGTATCGACTATCTAGAAGATCTAGAAGATCTAGAAGATCTAGAAAGCTCGAAGGGATCTATTTCGACTAAATCGTATATCGACCCTATTAGCGAATTTAATAGTAATTACGATTACGATTTTTATACTTCTTATTTAAGAGATATAATAAGAGAAGAAGATAAAAAGTATAGTATACTTTCTTAGATAGCTTATATAGACTATAGCTACCTTATCTATAAGTTCAATAAATTAGGATCCGGCTATTATCCCTCCGGCTTACCTAGGAGTACTAAGACTACGATCTAAGAATTAGCCTCTTCTACTCTAAGCTTCCTTACGGATTATAGGGAATATTAGACTACCTTTTAAGAAATAGATAAGGAAATAGCTTTAGAAGAGAGCTAAAGATACTACGAATAGATACTTATAGACTCGGAATTATAAATCGATTTATATAAGGATCGAATTATCCTTATAAAAGAGGAATTAGCTACTTTTAAAAAAAGGAAATAAAGAAGCTATAAAAAATCCCTCTTTAAATTTTTACCCTAAATTATAGTAAATATAGTAGGACTTTAATAGTTAAATTAACTAGCTTCTTAGTAAGGAATTAAAAAACTACTAATACTAGATATAAAAGGGCTATTATCTAGTAATCTATTTCTATTTTACTTAGTAAGAGATTTATAAGGAAATAAAATAACCCTTATTATTAAATATAATAGATATAGACTTTCCGCCTTAGTAGACTATAGAGCTATAAGTAACTATATCTCTTTAAATATAAGA